>SNQJ01S0042226.1:16082-36361 GCA_010110895.2 Picea sitchensis | reverse complement strand
CTAATTACTAACCTAGTTACTAACTTAGGTATTAATATTAACTTAATTAATTAACAATTGATTAATTAATAACATGCTAACTCAATTGTTAATTAATTAATAATTAATTTATTATTATTAACAAGTTTAATTGTGACTATTAAACTATTGTTCTTTTTGTTCATCCTAAGTCCATTTATTCATGGATGGAAGGCGGGAGATGCGTACTCAATGGGGCAACAGGACAAGGGAGTGAGGGCGCAACGTGTATGAAGGATGCAGCAGGGTGATGGGGAATCAAGCGAAAATAATGGAGGGAGGAAAAGGAATCAATCGAGCCATACTTCATCATCACAAGAGAAACGCCAAATCAACAATCGAAGAATCGAGTTGCCTATAATTATAGGATGCCAACAGAACACTCTCTATGTAAGGTGAAATCCTTCCCTCTCTAAGGACTATGATGTTTTTACCATTCTAAGGAATGGATAAGTGTGTCTCATGGTGTGAGAAGTATCCACCTGTCAAATTTTTTCAATCTCTTCCTAAGATGATTGAGTAATTTCTTACTGGCATATCAATTACCCGAATACTAAGGGTTGTCCTTATTTCAAGGTGTGTGCACAAAATTAAGGTCACATCTTTGATCTCACCTATGGTCATTTGTTGTAGACTATTATAAGAGATAATTCTTCTCATGTTTTTATTTGTACAAGACAAGCCTAGCTCTTCCATAATAATCTTCGACATTACACTTGGGCCCAAACCACCATCAATGAGGCAACAATGGGCGATCTTATCCATAATTTTTACAGAAATATAAAAAGGGGGATTTTTTACAGGGTATATAAAGTTATGTACACCTACTTTATTTACAAACTAATCCTCTTCATTTACCTCTTTAGAGAGGTTGGATACAATAGAAGATTTTCCTTCCATGAAATTTTTTAGATGCCTCTGTTGTTCAGGGGTGATAACCATGTCCAGAAGGGTTGCATCTTCTTTGATGTTGGCCAACTGATTTAGGATATTGTATTTGAATTAGGGGAGAGGAGAGGTAGTTCCTTGACTATCAGGAACCTTAGGAACCTGAACAATAGCAACTGGTGAGGATGAGCTCGGGCTTGAATAAGTGCGGGGAGGATCATATTTTCCTTTGGGAGCATAGGATTTGTTCCTAGTATTAATGATCATGACATTTTCTGGCTCTGCAAAATCTAAGAAAACGATGGTATTTTTCGTACGTTTTCCAAAGATCTTATCTCTAACACTCTTCCTTACCTCACATGTGGTTTCCTCATGGTGTTCCTCACAAATGTTACACCAACTCCGAGGCATGATATCTTTAGGCTGAAAATATTTTTCATTTAGATTTCTAAAGGGGGGTGTAGAATAGGATGAATCTTTAGGGTTGAGAGGTGAGGCATTTCCCTTTCGCTCATATGCTATCATATGATTATTCATTTCTTGTACAAGCTGTAAAAGGGAGGACATGTCTGTCTCTTTAATCGATTATCCCTGAGGAAGACTTGTTCTTTCAATTTGTTCTTCATACTCTAAACAAGTATGACGAGTGGAACTGAGGTTATCAATGGATTTTTACTCAAGCCTATGATAGTATGGGGAAAGTAATGCATTATAATAATGGATGGAAACATATTGGTTTTGAGGTCGAATAAGTTCATGGATTTGATTGTATAACTTGGTGAAACGCAAATGATCGCCAAATAAATGTTGAGGAAAAGATATCAAATGATCTTACTCAATCATTTTCAGATCTTACTTGGATAAAGCAAGATAGACGGGAATATCACCCTATGTTTATAGCCATCAAAATTTATTTCCTAATTCACAAGTATTGATTACAAGTGCTTAGGATGATTGTTTTTATAAATGAAAGTTGTTGAAAAATTCAATAGTTATGTGATTTTCTGAATATAACAGTTGCTGAAATAAATATAGAGACAGAAGTGAAAAAACCAAGTGAATAGTAAAAACAAATGAGACATAAATCAATCATTTATTCCATTCCAATTTATCGAAATAATCGTTCTCTTTACAAAATTCTATGAGGAAGTTTGGACCAAAGTCAAACTTAGATGTCCCCAATGAAAACCATACAAAAGGACTTCTGACATAAAGTAAAAAACTGAAATTTAAAATATGGATCAGCTTGCCATTGATTGCTGCCCACTCGACTCTGCACAATAGCCTTTATCAGTCAAGAAATTTAATTAACAAACAAAAAATTCTACACTGACTATCAAAGATAGATCAAAACCTATGAAAAAAAAGTGTTTGAATGATGTAATTCATCCATGAATCTTGTTTTCTACAATAAGACCCTGCTATCATAAAATAAAATTAGGCTTCCAATGAATTAAAGAATGAATGAAAACTGAATTATC
Source organism: Picea sitchensis (assembly GCA_010110895.2). Taxonomy (NCBI): domain Eukaryota; kingdom Viridiplantae; phylum Streptophyta; class Pinopsida; order Pinales; family Pinaceae; genus Picea; species Picea sitchensis. The sequence goes on along the minus strand of SNQJ01S0042226.1, from coordinate 33,974 downwards.
TCAATAAACCTCAAAGAGCATACCTTAGTATGCTTCTTCTTCTATTCTCCTCTTGTTTCTCTTTTTCCCTTTTCCTTTAATCAATCAGAATTAGTTGAAGTAGTTAAACTACCTCCTTAGTTAAGTTAACTATAACTCAAACAACTTTTTAGTTAAGGGGGAAAAGTAATAAAATCATAAAAGGGTTTTCAATAAATAATAACTACTAGGTGGGACCCCCTATGACTCCCTTTAGTTCTTTAACAAACATAACACAATTAGTTAATCAATCAAACACATCCCTCCTTGTGGATCCCATTATCACTCTCATAATTTGACAATTTATATCAATGATAATTGAGATCATATCCAAAAATATATTACCCATATATCCAAAAAATAGTGTGTTGTCCAAAATTTCAGAAGTCAACTGTTCTCAACAATGAATAAATAAAAACACTTGAAACACATATGTTCCACTTTGGGAGGCAATATTTCCCTTGTTTATTTTGTCACACTTTGATCTCTCTGAATTTTCCTTAGGTTGTGTGGAGACTTTAGGCCTAATCTCATTGATCACTTGAGAGAAATCATCTCTCAAATGCATGCGGGATGACATAGATTTTCCATAGTCATTTGAGGGTGAGGAGGGGGAAGAAATTGATTTTCCTTTGTCAAGAGCATGGTGGGCCTCAATTGTTAACCGTTTTCTTGCATGGGAAGAATGTACTGGTGAGTGGACAGGGGAAGCTTGGAAAATTTGATTAACAGGTGCAGGAGCAGGTAGAGACAAGTTAGGCCAGCCACAATGTTGGGAGACTTTCGGGTGGAAAATATCTTGCCATCTATCGTTTTCAGGGATTTCATGTTGTAATGAGATATGAGGGGGAACTGGGATACTACAGACATGTGGGGCTTGGAAGGGAGGCCTTTCTGGAATAGTTTGGACTACTCCTTGCCCAATCCAGTTAAAAAATCTAGCTTGAAATAGATGGCCCAACTCTTGTGAGTCTGCATCAAAATGTATAGAAAACCTTGGCCTTCTAGGGCCCCTATTCCAATTTCCTCTTCCTTTGTTACCCCAACCATGGCTACCATTGCTGAAAAATCTCATTCATGTATGCATTATTGATTAGAAAATAGTTTTTTCAACAAAAATACATGACATCTCTTTTAAATATGAAACAAAGTTTGGCTCAAAAACACATCAGATTCATGAAATCCAATCCATACAATCATTTAACACTTGTTAATGAGAAAGGGGTGAATAAGGGTTCTGGGATATGTGAGGGATTGTATTGAGAAAAAAAGTGTTAAAATGAAGGGGGATATATCATGATTATTGCTCAACAAATCATCAAACAATCAACTGTATCATAATCAAAGAATAAAGCATTGTAATTCATCCTTGTGCAAACTTTTAACTGTCAAAATACATAATTTATATTAACTATAATTTAATTTTAAGTACAAGGAGTGGATAGTGAATATGGGAAGGCAAGGGGACTTGTAATGTGAGAAAAGTGAGAGAATGGTAGGGAAAAGAGTGAATATTGTTCATAAAACCAATCAAGTAATCCATAAAAACAACTTTGTATTCAATACAAAAGATTCCAATACCAATTAAACAATTACTATGTGTAAAAAATGTTCACTGTCCCACATTCAATTCCTTCAAAATTTCTCAATTAATACAGTCTATAATCATACTCTGAATCACTATGTCTTTCAACAGTCCTGTTATGAGAATACTTAGTTTCTTTCTTTTCATTTATTTTCATTTAAAACAAAATCAAAATAAACACACAACCATATTGATTCATCTCTATCCATCATATATCACTATAAAATATCAACCACTACCCATAATTCACAATTTCCAAAATCAAACATAGACACAGGTCCTTCTTCCATATTGAACGAACCTTTAAAACTTGCCTGATTTAATGCCTTTTCATTATAGAAACCAATAAAATGTTGCAATAAAACCATAATACAAAACCTCGCTTCATCCCTAATGGTGTAACTAAAATAAAATATGCATGATGCCTCCATAATACATACATAGTGAAACAATGAAATCATAGTCATCAATTTCCACAATTTTCCACGATCTCAATCGGAACTAATGAAACACACACATTCACCAACTTTCAATCAACAACGATCCAAAGCATAGTTAAAACAGACATCCCTCTGATTGTACATTACCATTGATTCCTAATCAATCAATTAAATCAAATAAAAATGAGCTAGGTTTTTGAGACCACTGTCATAACAAAAATGAGGCAGCCCCTTAACCGTATATCATTTCTTATCCATGATCACAACTTCCCAACAAGTCAATCAAACAGAGATGAAATAATACTCAAAGAAAATGTCATGACTACTCCACCAATCTATGATAATCACAATACTCCCATCAAGATTAAGAATAGTTGGGAACGATTAAAATCGGGCTCTGTAAACAATGAACAAAAGGAAGCAATTAAGAGTTCACTCAATCAACAATAGCCCTAAGAGACTGGATATTCTCAGACATATCAACCAATAGGAAGAGGCCCTTTGATACAAGAATAGGTTTCTTATAACTCCCAGTCTGTGCAATGGTGCAACAATTCAACGACGATTAGGTTAGGACAACAATGCAGAGGAGCAACAAATTCCCATTTGATAGTAACGAGTACCCAAAACATATAGAGGCATAACCCTCGTGCATTTCTCATGAGTCGAACCAATCTATAACAATGCCAATGGGAATACAGACCCGAGGCATAACCAACAACCATAAGCATACATCTTGGTGAAATGGCTATCCTATAACCAACTTCAGAGATATGTTGATTCCAATACCAAAAAAATAAATCCCACAACCAGGTGGATAACCCACGACCATGGTTGTGGAAAATACACAGTGACCAAAAGTTAGTTTGAAAAAATACACAACAACCCATAGAAATCTGAATACAACTGGACATGGTTACCGATAATTGTGAGGCAGTGTCCAGCAAGGATGAATAGAGAGAAACCCTCCAACAAAATACCCATAACCACTTAAAACAATAGAGATCCATCACAGATTTCACCACACAGAACAACGAGTGAATGCAAAATTCAACCAACCAATCCTTTTACTTGCAAAACAAATAACCACACAGTCATTAAAGAGAGAAGACCCACACATTTACAAATTTTCCATTCTCAGGAAAGCACAAACTAATGCATCACTGAGCCATCGTTCATTCATACACAGATTTAAATTCATGGACAAGAGAAAAGAACCATACCTGTAACCAATGGCCTTAAGAAGGGCGAGTTGGCTGAGCATATCCTTCCAGCATTGTATCTCAGAGTTTAACCACTAGAAAAACCAAATGAAATAATAACCATACTAGGGTGGTGACCCAATGGGGGAAGTATGGAGTGATGTGCATTTACTTCATGTCACTTCCATCTTCCTCTTTATTTAATTTTGAAGTACATGAAAGCCAACAACCACCAATAAATTAACCATGCCATTAATTCCAACCATTTAAACTTATGACCATATTGTTTGCCAAATGAACCACCAAAATTTATATTAACCATTTCCAAAAGCATACTATACCATATATCAAATGCACCCAATATAACTCAATTTCAAATCGCATGTACACTAACCATTGTAGCTAGGATTAATACTAACTTGTTTTATTTCAAATGCACATAACTTCTAACATAGCATAGTATAGGCTCTTTCTTTGGAATTTTTTATAAGTCTCTTTCCATTTCTTTTGTTTCATGTTGTTACTAACATATTTTTTGTGCAGGTGTATCCATGTAAAAAATCATGGTGACATAATAAAATGTAACAACTGTAATATAGATTCCAATCATAACATAAAATTAAGCTTCGAATAACAGAACAACACATAAAATGCATCATCAATCTCTCATTATGTCAAAACAAAACCAAGACTACATCATCAACCATATAAGACCTTGTAAGCAACATCAAAATGTGTGATATGACTATCTCTGAGCTTCCGGTCTACTAGTATTATATATCATTAGACTAGTTTAAATAATAGGCTTTAGAAATACTTTGTGGGTGAAATTTATAGTTGCGATTTTTATTGTCAAGAGATGTTAATTCAGTCGTCATTTGTTTTTGGAAGTGACTTCCATGTTCTGTGACAATCCCCTTTAGGATAATGAAACTTTCTACTATCTGATTAAACATGAAAAGAGTCGTTGTTTCTCCATCATTGCTAAACATTGGAATAGCTTCAACCAACTTTGTGAAGTAGTCTACTGCTATGACGATGTAATGATGCCCCCTAGCTAAGGTCAGGTGACACGTAGTAAATTCAATACCCCACTTGGTGAAAGGACCAACAGAAATGATTGGAAACATAAGAGTAGGATGTGCCCACATCTTTTGATGGAAGATCTAGCACGGGTGGCACTTCTTGACCACTTCCACACAATCCTTGATTAATGAGGGCCAGAAGTAAACTGCACGTAGAAATTTTAGGTTTCTTCCAACCCATACAAATGACCACCACGTGATCCAGTGTGATAGTCATTCAAACTGATCTCTGTCTCTTCATGTATAAGACGTCATCGAATAATGCAATCTACGCCTCGATGATACAAAGTGTCATCAAGTATCAGATAGTTTCACACCTGATGTCAAATTCGTCGATGCTCATCATGGGAAGAAGAAGCGGGGAACTTCAAAGTCTATAGATACATATGTATATCTCGATACGAGGGGTCTGAAGATGCAATTAGAAATATAGCTTCATTAATAGGAGACTCTTCGGGTATGATATCACTAGACTCGTCTAGAAGTTCTGAAATGATCTTAGCAAAGACCAATGACTTTTTGGATTTCATAGAAACAAAATCCAAGTCAAATTCCTATAAGATGACTATCCATCTACTAATATTTCCTCCAATGACCCGTCGTGTTAACACATATTGGAAAGGGTTGATGAAGGAAATGACCATGGTCTTGTGAAGAAAACTGTAGTGACAGGACCGTTGGACAACATGAACGGCTGCCAAAGCAAGTTTCTCAACATGAGAATAGTTGAGTTCCAGTCCAACTAGGCCTTGACTAAGGTAATATCTAAAATTCTCCTTGAGAATATCATCTTCTTGAACCAATACCATGTCGATGGTCAACTCTGCAGAAGCCAAATATAACAAGAAATCTTTGTTATAATCAGCAGGTCGAACCAGAGGGGCAGATGCCAGGGCGCATTTCAATGCTTCAAAGGAGCGTTGAGCAACTTCATCCCAACAGAATGGGACCCCTTTTTTTAAGAGACGCATAAATTCTTTAGTGATCTCATCGTAATTCACAACAAAAAGCCGAAGAAAAATTTCTCTCCCCTGTAAGATCTAAATCTGGGGTATTGTGCATGGGGGAGGCAACTGAACTATTTCCTCAACCTTGAGAGGATCGACCATGATGCATGTTGTCGATACAATAAAACCTAGAAGATGACCTACCATCATGTAGAAATTGCACTTGTTAGGATTCAAGCGAATCCAATAGTAACGACATCTCTCAAATATTAGCCGAAGATGGGAGGGATGATCATATCTCTTGAAAGAACGTGATGCTAAATCATAAAGATACACCTTTCCTATGTGTTTGAGGTCATGAAAAGTGAACGACATGGCTCGTTGAAAGGTGGCTCCAACATTATTCAGGACAAAAGGCATCTTACAATACATGAAGGTACCCCAAGGACAAATAAAAGTTGTTTTATGTTGGTCCTCGGGTTTGATTTGAATCTGATTGTATCCCAAGAAACCATCCATGAACAAAAATACCTCACATCCTGTGCATTCATCAACAATTTGATCGATAAATCGGGTACAGAAATTGTCTTTCAGACATGATTTATTCAAATCACAGAAGTCCATACACACACAAATTGTGCCTTGTTTCTTGTTAACCAGAACCGGGTTTGAAATGCATTCTGTCAATTGTACAGGGTAGATAAAATCAACTTTGAGCAATTTTTCTACTTTTTCCTTGATTCTTGCTGCTTTTCAAGGATTTAGCGGATGAATATTCTGTTAGACCGGCTTGGAATCAGGATAAGTCATAATTTCATGCTCGATAATTCGTGGGTCGATGCCTGGCATTTCCTCATAAGACCATGCAAATATGTTGCAAAATTATTTGAATAACTCGGTGTAAGTTTGAATCTCTTCGGGGGAGCAATCCACTCCTATGAAAACCTTCTCCACAACACTAGGGGTTTTGGAGATATTGATTGGAATCATTGTATAAATGTTTTCCATGTTACCCTTGGCATAGACTCTATGCATAGACAAAGGATTGATAGGTTTAGGATTGTCTCCATTCATGGTCAAAACAAATTCTCCCACCTCTCTTCTCCTTAACTCGAGACGGAAGTAAGATATATGATGTCAATCATCCCAAGGTCTGTTAGGACCAGTCATTGCCTAGAGAATCTCCTCATCAGAGGGAAATACCAAGTCTAAAGGATCTTGAGTGGCAATAGAATATTGAGTCAAGATAGGATCGAGAACTATATCTAACTCTTGTGTGGGAGTTGGATCAGGGTTGGACGAAGTTTGTTGGATAATGATGTATGAAACCTCAGTCATAGATAAGGGCATGGCATTGTTGCAATTCCCTATCCCTTACATCAAAGCCGATGGGGAAGTTAAATTCCATTGATCATTAAAGTAGCTCGTTCAAAATGACGATATGTGCAAAATTGCAGCCCTCGACTGGTTGGGAACAACCGATGTAAGCCTTACATCACTAGAAGGAGGTGGGTAATCAAAATTTGCCATCAACGATGGAAACAATCAGGAACCTAATTTGAAAATGATAGGCTTCGGATTATCAATCATCGAGACCATGGAAGCCCCCGATGAGGGGTCAAGATGAGAGAAATACAACTGGTCGATGGTCACAATCTGGTCCTCGTGTGGAAAACAAAAGACCCGAAAAACTGTAGCAACCACCACATGCATCGCATAAGTCTAACTTCTTCCTAACAACAAGTTGTAGTCGAGAGGCACATCGACCACTTCAACTTTGACACACACAATATTACCTCCCAACTTCACGGGGAAGGAAAGGATAATTCCATGTGGTCTAAACAACTGATCGTAAAACAACGTAAGCAATGTAGGTGACAGAGACAACTCACACTAGCCAATGGCCTTCCAACATGCCAACGACATCATGCAATTCGAGGAAACCTCATCAACCACTATACAGAAAATGTTCTGTGTAAAATATTTCGTGGTGTAAGAAACTACTATCTGAAAAGCAATGTGGTTAGGAAGATGGGGTTTTAAGTCGATTGGATAAAAAATGATCGCTCTTGGGTTACAAATCTATGCCACTCCCAAGGTAGACAACAAATATTTTCTCTGTGAGGGGAAACTCTGGAGGAATTCCATAGAGGACATCATGCAAGGGGTATGTGCCATATCCTCTAGAATGGAGTAGTTCTAGTTGGCCATCACATTTGTATTATGCAAATCCTTCTTAAACACACCTTTAGGGATGTGAGTCATCGTTTCTCCCACTGCCTTCTCAATTTGGAGAGGATTCGATCGGTTAGTGGCTTCCTTTCCCTTCTTGGAAGATTCTGACATTCCGTACTCTTGGGACCTGGTCTCTAAATGAGCCTCGACATTCATCATGTAAATATTTGTGATCGGGTTGTTATTAGTAGGTGCGAGGGGTCCTTGACTACCCCTTGTCACGCTCGTCGATGTTGAAGCTTGATCCATGTTTTTCCCTTGTGGAAAAGGGTTCATCAGCACAGCAGGTTGTTGTTGTTGCATTAATATCTTATGGGCTTCTTCAAGTCAAGGGCACAGATGAGTCGGGTGGTCTTCCATGCAAAGATTACACTGATACTTCAACTTGTTCTTCTCCGTTTCCCCCCTGCCAACATTATTGGTAGCTTTTTTATCCCCTTTACCCTTATTATTTCGTTGTTTCTTCTTTCCCTCAGTCTGTTGGTTGGCCTTAGGAATCGTTGACTACACACTGTGTACATCCGACATCTAGTTAGGGGGAACAACAGAACTCAGAGTCTGGTTGGCCACAGTCTGTTGTATCGAAAATTGTTACAACTGATTCGACAACAGGTCAGTGGACTTGATTTGTGTTGAGCCTACAATGTTGTCATCATGGGGCCCAGAATTTTTCTTGGCCTTATCAAGAGTAGACCATGACACATCTGGCAAGATCCCATAGAGCATGCTAGAATGAGAGGATATTAGTACAAGTTGTTGGGCTCTCATAATCGCCTCCTCTTCTGAAAACACTCTGGAATTCTCTATGTCCTTGGATACATAAGGCACTAAATACTTCAAGAAACACTCAAGCAAGAAAGAAGGAGGGACTTTGACCTTAATTAAGATCTTTATACTCTGCCACTCTCGGATATTATCAGAGATGTGGTGGGCATTGGTTTTCTCAAAGTTGGCCAACAATTTAGTGTTAGCATCGTATCTTACAGGTAACTGGAAATGGTTCAAGAAGACCATTTCCAAGTCATTGAAGTAAGAGTGCCTCAAGTCATCGAGCTCAATATACCACTTCGCAACACCCCCTATAAGAGTGCATTGAAAAAGGTGCAACTGGATAGAGTCGTCCTTCAATGAGATTGGCGAGCACCATAAATGAAAATTTGTCACATGATCACCTGGATCTTCACGAGGATTTCCCTCAAATTTTGAAATATTTGAAGGTAACTTAGTCAGCATTGGGGACCAACGTGGATGGTGACAAATTGGGTCATTCATTAATATTGAAAAGTCTCACAGATGTAGAGTTTCCAGAAAAGGTATTTTCAGTTATGAACTATTTACAGGAAAAGAGGGTCCTAGAGTTTGACTGGCACTAGGTTTCCAAGAAAAATTGGACTCCTGACTAGGTTTCTGGTAGAAACCGTGGCCTTGACCAACATAGGGAAACTGTTTCTTTTGGGGTGTCATCGGTTGACTCCCAAAATTGGACTATGTAACCTGTGCAGGGATTTCTCCCTACATTTTATTCCAAGTACCTTGGAAGGAAATGCCCCCGGCCGATCTGACGGGAAGGGGTACGGAGCCTTGCCTGGGGTTCCATTGAGAATGGAAAGGGTTTCCCTCGAGTTACATCCCTTTTGAGGGAACTAATCCCTGCTAAGGATTCCAAATACCCTGTGTGGAGAAAACTCCAGTAATTGCTCCCTATGAAGGAATAGTACCTTACACCAGGCTCTATTGAACAAAGATGGGGTTTCCCCCAGTCGAGACAGCAGCCGAAGAAAAATCATTTTTCCCAAACACACTGAACAATTAGAATGACATAGATCCCATTGACATTATATAAGATGAAGGTCCTAAATTACCTCCACCAAACAAGCTATAATCTTGTTTGGCCCGATTGGCTACTAAAAAGCACCACCAAGTGAAGGGGATAGATGAGTTGTATGACCCCCACCATAAGGGATAGCATTAAAAGGGACAAAAGTGCCCCCGATAGACCCTTGCACGAGTGTGTTTGAGCTCTATTCCCCTAGACCCATGGTCTGTAAGGTAGAATAAGTAAGAACTAAGTTTTTATAAAATTCAGGCATCCCATACGAGAAGGGAGGGCCCGTCGCACTCTAAGTAAATGGAACAGTGGTTAAAGTTGGTAAAGGTATCGAACCACTGCCCAAAATTGAGGGAGTTGAGGCCACTGTGCTCCTGACTGACGAAGGTGGGAGAGGAGGTAGGATGCCCCCCACAATAGTAGTTGTAACGATAGTATGAGGAATCCTGGATGAAGTAGATGCATTTTCTTCCATTGTCTCTCGTAGAACTAGATGGCGCTTAGAAGATGTCACCTTGGAAGTAAAAAATGAACCAAGATCGGTGCCGACAATTCAGTAATCAGAGGGTTAGCTGGCATGAAACCTTTAGTTTCAAGGTCAGATACTGTGGATTCCTCTAGATCCGGAAAGCCTCCTCACGTAGGAGGCTTGAAAATAGTTTCATATAGCCTAGTCACTTCGGATGACCCTTCTTGATCAAGTATTTTCCTCAACGGTGGCAGAGGTGGCTCAAAAGTAGCCGACGATAGGCCTTGAATCATTCACGATCAACATAGTTGTTGATATTCTACTTTGTGAAATGATCAAACAACACAAGAAGTCTTGACTATAATAGAACACAAAGCACACACTAAGAAGATTCCTAAGTATAAATAAAGCAGTCGACTATCTAGTGGGAAGGATGGTTACACCAATCGACACTAGAGCAACTAATTGGTGCAAGTGAAAACCGAACACGGAAGTACCCTCTAGTTATATTCTATGAATCATGATCTGACATCCATCCTAGGTACCATAGTATACCCCCGCAGTCACTTGTGTAAGTTTGTAAAATATGGGCAACTAGGTTTCCAGCTCGCAGTCAGTTACCAGGTGGGTACAGTCGACAGTCGAGAAGATCGTAATGAGCAGGATAACAAATCTAAAGCCCTTCAAGGGTATCAAAAGAAAATGGTCCAAAAGAAAACTGATGATATCGAACATATTCGAGGTCCACAAAGCTCTGTAGGAAAATGAAATCGATATTGTTCCCAAGAAATACCCTCAATATACAATCCCCACTACATTCAGTCCATCTTTGGAGGGGTTATCTCCTATTCCTTTCCCGATGCGACCTCATTTTTATCCCCTGTGTTATAGGGGGGTCCCATATAAATCTTATGACACTAGACTTAAAGAACTCCCTAACTCAGACTCCAATGGATTTTTTAAAGTGGCCTTGAAGAGTTTCCTCTTCACACCTAATTCAAGTCCCTAAAACCCTAAACTAGTTTGTGAACCCTACAAACAAAAAAGTATAATGTATTTTAGATTAGGCATTATTTTTAAGGCTTGATTTACACAAAATGTATGGTAGTGAAACTCATGGTGTTATAAAGAGATGAATAATGAAGAGAACTTTAAAGCAATTGAAAGCAAAATTACATTGAAATTAAAAGAAAATCTTGGAACCAACTCTTTGTACATTCAACTTTTCTAATTGATATTTCAAGATCTTGTAAATGAAGAAATCCTAAAAACTTTCTTTCGTTTGACTAAAAAATACTTATGTTTAAGGTAATCCAAAAGAACTTGGAAATGAAGACTCTTTTCTTTTTTAAAATAACAACCTTGACTACTTTACCAAAATGAATGCAAGAAAATCAATTCTCTCTTTTTATTTTATTTTTCGAACTTCTATAATGAGAAAAAACTGAAGTAAATTTTTTTATTTTTTCAAAGAAAGAAACAGGGACAAAGAGAAAAATGAAAACAAGACTGATAAAGACCCTAATCCCAATGTGGATCACAGGGATTCAACCAAGAAACCAAAAGGTGGATCTGAGACTTGACAAATCGCTCTAAACCTTTTAGGGAAAACACAAGAAGACTAAGAAAACAAGTAAACTAGAACATATACCCAAGCTATGGCCACAGAAAGAGACTCTGACTGATTCAAGAAAGTCCTGATAAGTCTCACCTTCTATCAAGAAAGAGGAAAATTCTCTCTGTATTAAAAATAATTTCATGAAATAGAGACGTGAGTTATTGCATCACCATCCTGCGTATGTATGTAGGTTGTTTACTATGCAGAGTGCATATGTATGCGGGCAGACCCAAAAAAGTTCACGTACACCTCTAATACGATTCAAAAATAAAAATACAAGGAAGACTTACAGGGCAGGGAAGGCTAGTATACACCTTGGAGGTGACCAGAAACCCTAAAAGGACTCAGTAAAATTGACTAAAACTTGAAAGGTAAAAAAAAAAAAAAATCAATAAACACAAAACCCCCTAAAAAACCCTAGAGAGATCCCTAGTATGGTTGTCAGTTCTTCTATTGGGAAAATCCCCCCCTTAACTATACCATGGTTTAAGATATAGACAGAGTGAATAAACATCTAAAATTCAATGTAGTTTCTACTCTACCCCAAACATACCAAAAAAAATTGATGCAGGAGCATCACTCCAACTTAGCATATGCACCAAATGGACGACACACTCAGTGCACATTCAAGGAGAAGAGAGGAACCAACCCTCTCAATTTTAAAATTTGAAATTATAAATGAATGAATTAAATGTTGTAAGGTTGAAGTGCAAAGCCATGCCTTTGAGCATGTTGTAGTTAGAGTCACCTTTAATGGCTAATACATAGAAAGGGATCTAACTCCAATTCAGATTAGATGGCCCATTGAATGTAATTCGTTTTAATTAATGAGATTTGTTGAGATGGAGGGAAGACCTCAAGGAGCCCTTTTGTAAAAATATCTTAGCATCTCATTTTGGAGCATTCTGCGAGAGAGAGGCAGATAGATTGGAGAGGAGAAGAGAGAGATGAGACTCTGTAGAAGTTTGATCTTGAACACATTGTAATAAGGAATTCTTATTAATACAAACATAGCAGTTTTTCCTGCATATGATTCTGTGTGTGTTTATGTGTCTTTCATGAATGTTATGTGTGTGTTCATATATGCTATAGATGTATGTTAGAGTTCATCTGTAGGTGATAGATAGATTTTCGTATCTTTTCATAGTTCTTTGATTCCAAGTCTAGGTTCTTTGTGGCTTCATGCAAGAGGTTGCATGAAAAAATACCACAGGTTCTGTAAGCCAGTGTAGAAGAGTGCACTTCTGAATTCTACAGAATTTGGACAAATTCGTACCAAGAGGGTGCACCAGAGGAAGTCTTAGACTCAAGGAGAAGCCTCAAGGTTACTAAATACCTTGGAGGTGAGATTGTGCAAAGGAGGGCGTAGAGAGAATACAGAATCCTTGTGAATTATGTGAAGTTCTGCCAGGAGGGCATCGAGCGAGTGCAAGGAGTGCACGAGGAGAACTCTATTTTGAGTTCTGTGAAAAGGAGAGTGTCAGAGGAGAAGAAACTTATAGAATTTATTAGAATTCCTTAGAGCTATGCTAGGAGGGCATCGAGCATGTGCAAAGAGTGCATAGAAGGAACCCTATTTTGAGTTCAGAGAGAAGAAGTATCAGGGAGAGACACATACAGAGTTGTTGAACACTCTGTTGGCTCAGCAAGGTGTGCTTGAGAAAAAGTTTCCAAGAGGGCACTTCTTTCCCTTTGAGGAAAGTAGGAGACAAAGTTGTTGAACACTCTACCTTTGAGGACAAATACATGTGCAAGGAGTGCACCAAGCCAAAACTCGAGTGAGGTGTTTATAGACAACCATTTTATTTCTCGTCAAGCACAAGGAATGCATGCAGAAAGGGACTTGTCACAAGTTCAAAATCTTAGGAGGAATAGTGCCTTTTCACACAGAGCAATATCAGAAAAGGAATAGCAGGTTGAGACACTTCGAGGTCAAAGCCACTGACAAAGCTCAAAAGAAATAGCATTTCCAAAATACATGCGAGATCCAAAACCATCAGGGCTCGTAGAGAAAGAAAAGGTTGAGGCCTTTGAGACTTTAAAAATATTCCAATTTTGGGAGGAAAGTCGAAGATCAAGAGGAGAAACACAACTACCATTGGATTGGTAGAAGCGAAGATCTAGACTGTCCAAATCCACATCCAGACTCCTAAACAAGGATCAAGATGTGGAAATCTCATAATTCATCAGACCTCATGTAGAGGACTGACAACCGCACGATCTGCAAGAACATCGCGAGTCTTAGCGCTCATGCCAAGGGAGATTTCATCATTTCTAATACCAGGAGAATGAGAGTGAAGACTCTCCCAAATTTTGAAAAGGAGAAGTTTTGAAAGAACAAGGACTCGTGATCACCAAAATCATGAAAGTCAGTCTGGACTGTCGGATCTGGATTGATAGGTGTTAGAGATCTACACCCATTGGAGATTTGATCACCGAGGATTTGGAGGTGAAGACCCTACCAGAATCCTGAAATTCAGAAGGATGAGAATTAATCTGGGCCGTTGATTGTGTGGAGGATCTGGACTATATATCCAGGAGGGATCGGGTCTCAGGGATTTAAAAGGGAAGGGGAGAATCACTACATCATGATTCCCCAAATCGTGAAACCCGAAAATCTCGGAGGAGTAGCCCTAATTTGTAGGACAGGGTCACATGGACAAGACTCAAGGGAGGAGCTTGTCATCCGGCATCCCTTTTCATGGTTCTACATTTTGAAGGACAAGGACTTGGGGTGCTTTGCATTGAAAACCCTGAAGTCTCAATTTTTGAAAAGTGAAATTCCTTTTGGCATGGCTTGAAGTCATAGCATGTGGATGCATGGAAAAAAAAGGGGCTCGTGCCTAGTGTAAGTTTGCACAGGCAGGGTTCTCAAGGAAGGACCTATGGATTTGTGGAAGGGTTCTACCAAGGATCTAAGGGAGTTGCTTGGTCTCATCAGAGGAGGAAGAATGATCCTTAGATCAAGAGGTTAGCGGACCTTGCCAAGGTAGAGGGAGGGGGTCTACATGCACCAGTTGTGGTATTAGAGCTTGATTATGTATGTATATTGTAGGAAGAGGGAGCCAGAAGAAAAGGAGGAGTCTGATATGCATCAGATGTGGTATTAGAGCATAAAAACACTTTATGTTTTCTATAGCAGAGAGGAAGAAGATAAACCAAAGAAAAACTCAATGAAAGGAGCAGGGTTTCATCTGCGCATTGTGAGTGAAGCATGACAGAGTATGGATACTTTGTGAAGATTGTTTGCAGATGTGCAATAGTCTTTGGAGAGTCATGTGGACTGTAGGAAAAGATGGAAGTACTCTCGGTTGTAGAGTAACAACAACATATTTTCCAGGAGGGGAGATTGAAGGTGAAGATGGCTACTGAAGTCCATGGACACGGTGGAAAGAAGAACCATCAGTAGCAAAGAAAAGTTGAAATAGGTAAAGAACTCACTGAGGTGAGGGAAAGGATGGAAGAGCTTGCACTATGGGTGCAACAGAATGCAGAGACACATTGGGTGTATGAATGGCCTCTAAGGAGGAAATCAAAGTGTCTAGTCAAGATATTGTTGGCCAAAAGGCAGTGAAGACTGTTGAGAGGATGGTTGAGGTATTATGAAAGCCTCAGCTACATAGAGGAAATGGTTCATGTCTATGAGCCAGAAACTGGGAGAAATCTCACTGATAAGGAGGAGGAAGAGAGATTGAGAAAAGATCTCAGAAACTACCAAGTGGGTAGTGAGGAACTTCCATGTTGCCAGGTGGGCAATAAGAAGATATCAATGGGTGATATCAAAGACTACCAGGAGGGCAAAGAGGAAATTCCATATTGCCAGGTGGGCAAGGGAGAGCATATGAGACTGTCTAAAAGTCTCATGAACTCAGGGATGAGTTCGGGTCAGCGAGAGGAGCTGACAGAGAAGGATCAGAGGAGTCTTCTGATCATTGGAGGAATTGAGGTATTCTTGCCACTAATCCTAGTTGAGGTGAGATCTTGTGTTACAGAGGCAGCAAGAAAAGAAGAGAATGCAAATAATATGCTCACTCCATGGGAGATGGAGTTGGAGATGATGGAGGATTGGTTGAACCATCCAGAACCAGTATATGACTTCCATGAGAAGACAGGCATGCATATTTCAGGAGAGGAGCATTCCAAGGAATCGCTTAGAAATTTCATCTAGGGATTTGAACAGATGATGACTGCAGTGTCGAGGCATGCAACAGGAGATGAAACAAAATTCCAATTTGAGGAGCAGCTGGAGGAGGATGGATTTGAACCAGCAGGAGAAATGGAAGAGGCAAATTTGTCAAAAGGTAAATCTGAGGAGCAACTCAGTGAAAAGACTACAGAGCTGGATTCTACAGCAAAGTGGCAAGTCAAAGCCACAGGAAATGGAGAATATAGCATGGGAGATCATGATGATCTACCCATTGATAAGGAGGAAGTGCAGCCAAACAGACTAGATAAAGAGATCCAACCATGGGAGCAGCTGGACAAGGTAATTAAGGGAATCAGAAGGTTGATGTTGAGTTCAGCAGCATAATCTTCCAGTAAGGAGAAGTTGAGCGGAAGGAGGCCTACCATAGCAACAGGGAAGAAGTAACAGCAGCAACATAGCTGGAAAGGAGCAGATGGACAACTCCAAAAGATGATTTGGGATCCAAGCATTTCAATGCTAGAGAAGAGGAGCTCATATTTTTCCTAGCAGAGGAGTATGATGCAGGATCATCACTCCAACTCATCATATGCGCCAGCTGGACAACACACTCAACATGCATTCAAGGAGAAGAGAGGCACCAACCCTCTCAATTTTAAAATTTGAAATTTTAAATGAATGAATTAAACATTGTAAGGCTGAAGAGCCAAGCCATGCCTTTGATCATGCTATAGTTAGAGTCACCTTTAATGGCTGACAGATAGAAAGTGATCTAACTCCAATTATAATTAGATGGCACATTGAATGTAATTCATTGTAATTAATGAGAGTTGGTGAGATGGAGGGAAGAGCTTGAGGAGCCCCTTTTGTAAAAATATATTAGCATCTCATTTTGGTGAGTTCTGTGAGAGAGAGGCCAATAGATTGGAGAGGATAAGAGAGAGCCAAGACTCTGTAGAAGTCAGAGCTTGAGCACATTGTAATCAAGCATTCTTATTAATACAAACAGAGTCGTTTTTTCTGCATATGATTCTGTGTGTGTTTTTGTATCTTTCATGAATGCTATGTGTGTGTTCATATATGTTGTATATGTATGTTATAGTTCATCTGCAAGTGATAGATATATTTTCCTATATGTTCAGAGTTCTTTGATTCTAGGTCTGGGTTCTTTGTGGCTTCATGCAAGAGGTTGCATGACAGAATACTGCGGGTTCTGTAAGCCAGTGCAAAAGAGTGCACTTCTAAATTCTGTGAAATTTGGACAAAGTCCTGCCAAGAGGGTGCACCAGAGGAAGTCTTATACTCAGGGAGAAGCCTCAAGGTTACTGAACACCTTGGAGGTGAGACTGTGTAGAGGAGGGCACAGAGAAAATACAGAATCGGTGTGAATTCTGTGAAGCTCTGCCAGCAGGGCATCGAGCGAGTGGAAGGAGTGCATGAGGAGAACTCTATTTAGAGTTCTGTGAAAAGGAGAGTGTTGGAGGAGAAGACACTTATAGAATTTCTGAGAATTTTGTATATCTTTGCCAGGAGGGCATCGAGCGTGTGCAAAGAGTGCACAGAAGGAACCCTATTTTGAGTTCAGAGAGAAGAATTGTCAAGTAGAGACAATTACAGAGTTGTTGAATAGTCTGTTGGCTTGTCAAGGTGTGCTTGAGTAGAAGTTGACAAGAGGGCACTTCTTTCCCTTTGAGGAAAGTAGGAGACAGAGTTACTGAACACTCTGCCTTTGAGGAAAAATACATGTGCGAGG
The DNA here is from genome assembly GCA_010110895.2 of Picea sitchensis. Taxonomy (NCBI): domain Eukaryota; kingdom Viridiplantae; phylum Streptophyta; class Pinopsida; order Pinales; family Pinaceae; genus Picea; species Picea sitchensis. Next base: position 16,650 of record SNQJ01S0042226.1, on the reverse strand, counting down.
AGTGCACCAGGCCAACACTCAAGTGAGGTTTTGATAGACAGTCGTCTGAAGTCTTGTCAAGTGCAAGGAGTGCACACAGAAAGGGACTTGTCACAAGTTCAAAATATCAGGAGGAATAGTGCCTTTGCTCACAAAGAAATATCAGAAAAGGAATAGTAGGCCGAGATGCTTTGAGGTCAAAGCCACTGACAAAGATCAGAAGAGATAGCATTTCCAAAATGCAGGCAAGATCCAAAACCATCAGGGCTCACAGAGGAAGAAAAGGTCGAGGCCTTTGAGACTTTGAAAATATTCCAAGTCTAGGAGGAAAGTCGAAGCTCAGGAGGAGGAGCACAACTGCCATTGGATTGGTAGAAGCGAAGATCTAGACCATCCAAATCCACGTCTAGACTCCCAAACAAGGATCAGGATGTGGAAATCCCGTAAGCCATCAGATCTCGTGCAGAGGACCAATAGCTGCATGATCTGTGAGAACAACGCGAGTCTTAGCGCTCGTGCCAAGGGAGATTTCGACATTTCGAATACTGGGAGAATGAGAGTGAAGACTCTCCCAAATTTCTGAAACGAG
>SNQJ01S0042226.1:0-12504 GCA_010110895.2 Picea sitchensis | reverse complement strand
TAACAAGACACAATGATAACATCCTTCGATGTAATTTTAACGAGCCCAGAGAAGCTAAGCTCGACAGTTTTTCACTTTTATAGAGTTTGAAAAAGAAAAAAAGAAGACTCCACTTTGGTACCTTTTTCGAAGGTAGTCTAGTCGATTTGAAAAAGGGGTAAACTAGCATCAAAAAGACATTTATTCAGAATCATTTTAATGAGTGTGAAAAAGACAAGATCACTCGAAAAGCTTTTCATTTTTAAGGATTCTGAAAAGAGCTTAACTATGGACTCCGTAAAGGATGTTTTTCTGGACCAATTTAATAAGTGTGAAGAAACAAGGTCACTCGACCATATTTTCAATTTTAGGGAGTCTAAAAAGAGCTTATCTATGGACTACGTGGGGGTTCCTTTTTTGCAAATCTAGTCCCTCAGGCCCAAAAAAGGGTTAAAATTATACCTGAGAATACTCTTCTAGAGAACTGAGGCTCCTAGAGTATACCTTTGTTCATACAGTTGACCATTTGGACTAAAAAAGGGGTAAACTATTGTCGAACAAACATTCCTTCAAATTTCATTTTAGCAAGCATGAAGGGAAACAAGATCGCTCGACAATCTTTTCATTTTTAAAGGGTCTGAAAAGAGCTTGAAAGAAGACCCGTTGTGTTTTGGGAGTCCTGAGGGTGAGGTCAATAGTGATAATGAATCATGCAAATGAAGCTCAAAACTCATAATCAGGATAAGACTAACAAGGACTCCCGAGCCTATAACCATTAACGATGGCATGGACGCCAAATTGCAACCAGGATTTACCTATGGAATCCATGAAGAGTTAGGCTCTACCACTAAATTACGACACTTCTAAAGAAGAAATCAAGGTTCTGTGTCACAATTCGGTGGGGTTGATCCTATGGTAAAGAGAAAAAGACAATGAGATACATGAAGTGGACGTGGAATTCTAACTTAGATGCAACACATTGAAAAATGACTTTTTACCAAAGGACCTTTAAAAAGACCCAAATATCCAAACAAATTCCCAATACCCAAAGTAATGCTTATCGTAACATTCCATAATAAACTCTTGAACCATACTAAATGATTTTTAGTCTAGAAAAAACGACGAAAGGGCTCGAAAAAATGACAAAAAGGGACAAAAAAGTCTATAAATAGAAGCTTGGAAGCTCATTATCACTATTATGAATTGAGAATTGACCAAAAGTCAAAAAACACCCCTTTTTCAAAGGAGTTGATTCTGGGAGATCCAGTGGACAAAACAAACTTTCGTTTGGAACAAGTAAGTACATACTAACCCCTCTTTCATTTCAATTCTTCCCTTATGCATTTCTTTTTGTTTTTTGCGGGGGTGTTGACCTTTAAGAAGGTCAGCCCTACGTATATGTGAGTTGTCCTTTGACAGCCAACATATGGATGTGTGTAAAGGAAAGACTACATGCGAGCATATGCGACTGTGTACATTACATCTCGTGTATACCCTCTAACATGTAGAAAAAAATAAAATATGCAAGAATTAATCTCCCATGAACTTGTGAATTGCAGGATGTATGTTCATTGGAGAGAGAGGGAGCATGAGGACATTGACTTTTTGGTCAGAGAGGACCCTGCTGCTATTGTCACATTGGCTCAATGTGGTTTGTTGAAATTCTTCTAGTGTCCATTCATGTGGGCAAAAACCAGGCTACTGAACGCCTTGGTAGACTACTGGCACCCAGATGCGGAGGCATTCATGCTCGAGGGATAGTCGTTGACTCCAATGACTAAATATATCTACTTTCTGACTGGCCTCTCAAGGAGAGGGGAACTAGTTAGCTGTCGCACTTTTCAATTGGGGCCTCACAACATATAAAAGTTGATTGGACTCCATTGCGAAGATAACACAGACAAAATGGGCATGCAGGTATCGATAAACAAGATTTCTAGCCTACTGCTAAAAGCAATAGTTCTTCTCATTGGGTGGATCACTGGATCTGTATCTTTACATCAGGCTTCTGAGGCACACATGAATTGTGTGGTTCCGTGCTTAAAGGCACAAATTTTTGACTGGAGAACCACCTTATTAGATTGCATGAAGAGTCAGTTAAAAGAGTTTGGTATGCAGAGACATAGAAACTTCAGGTTTGGGACAATTTTGTGTTCCTTTTTCTTTGAGAGGGTACCCAGTCTCATTTCTAGAGAGACGATACAAGGGCATGAGTCCTCTCTCTTAGCGCTATGTAGGTGGGCGACGTTGTTACCACGAGAGGGGGGAGGGAGGACCATCGAGGCCTTTGATGACAAGTTTTTTTCCTAGTCGGCATGACAGATTCTGGCCATAGAGGACTACCCCTTTGCCGGGATCAACTTTTCTAGAGATCTTGACATGCATGTACCTCCTGGAGAGGAGCGAGGAGAGATGGGTAAGTTTGTTTTTCAAAGTTATTTAATTTTTATGTCTTTTTACATATATCATTTTTTTGTGTATACCAGAGTATCTATAATGTCCCCAAGGTCAAGCCCTATTTTAAATATTGTTTATGAAATGAATTGTAAATATGTTTTATAGGATGGTGAGACAACTTTATATAAGCTAGTGGGCTTATGTGATTGTTAGGATAGAGAGCCTAAGTGTTGAAGGCCAAGAGCCTAATTTTGTACCTATATTTATGTAGAACAATAATAAAATATAAACACCATTGCGTGCAAACTGACCACGATAAATGAGTGATGGGGGACTAAGCTTCCACAGAGTGGGCAAGGGATTAGGGGCTGGAAGGTGGGAAAAGGGACTAAGTGTTGAGCCTAGGGGTTAAGCCTAGGGGCTTAGTTCCTTGGGTATAATATTTTAATATTATTCCAAAATACATGTGAATAATATGTTTTATCCTAAGTTCTTTTGGAAGGACAAACAACTTCTGAATGGAAGGAACACATGCTAAAGGAATGCATGCAGTTGCATGGGTGAAAAGTGTCAACCCAGGTGCATGAAAATAAAATTATTGAGATGAGTTGTGTTGGGGGTTCCTCGTCCATTCTACCTGACCGTATGAATGTGAACCCATCTGACCTCTGCAAGGGATACCCTCATGCACCCTAAAACAGAAAGGCATGTGTCTATATTTTCTTTTGGAAGGCTAGTACACCCCTTTAGTTGTGAACCATTAAGTTTGAGTCGACCCCTGTGTGGACAAATCATCACACATCCCTGAGAATCAGAGTATGAGTCTATATCATGCTGTTGGATTGAGAAAATGAAAGTGTCCCATCCCTGCTAAGCGAGGTTATGCTGTTGCACCTATTTGTTTCTTCCTGGGGGTGTTCGTGTTTGAATTCTTGTTGACTGTGGTGAAAATGTAGTGTTTGACCTAGTGTGGCTTGTTGGCCAGTCATACAATGCTCTCTCTAGGTGAGAGAGGTGGTTGAAGTTGGAAGAATAGGTTGCTTGACCTATTAGAGACTCTCTCTAGGTGAGAGAGTGTGTTGAAGAAGGAGAGAGCTTCTGGAAGGAACCCTGTAGCTGTCGCAGAGCTCGAAGAATTTCGGTTTGACCTATTGCTGAAACCCAAGCCAAGGGAGGTTAGCAGTCGAAGGACTGTCTAGGTGACAGAGAAGGTGTATACTCCTGGGGTGGAACAGGCATGTGGGGAAGGAGAGTCTATGGGCAGTGAGTATGAGTGGTTCCTGGGAGAGAATTCCTTCCTTGTGCCTGTGTGTTTTCCCTGTAACCTCATGCTAGCCTAGGCTTCCTTGCCTTGGGGTGGAGCTTAGTCCCATATTGGGGGTGACCTATTGCTGAGCTAGATGAGTAGTGTGGTCTAAGGTTGGGAGGTTCATGGAAGGCCTGCACCTAGTTGGTGGAATTACCATTGTTTTCAAAGATAGGTACCAGATGATGCTTCAATTATGTTACTACATGTTTGTGTATTTATAATTATCATGTACTCTACTGTGCATATGAATTAATGTTAAAGCCATTGATTATTTATAATAACAGTAATTCTTATGCTCACTCTCAGTTTAAATGTGTTTAACCTATTTTAAATGCATGTCATATATATATATATAATTAAGCATGAGATTGTTATTCCGTGAAGTAGCGCCTACCTGGATGATGGAAAGGGGGCGTTATAGTATGGTATCAGGGCATTATAGATTCAAATTAAAGAGTGTTATAGTATGGTATCAAAGCCAAGGTTTTGATGCTGAGCCTAGATGGGCTAGTTGAGTGGTCTTTGGACCGAGGGTTTGTGGAGAAATTGTGTCTGGAGGACCAATTTCGGACCTTTGAATGCTCCTGAGTGTCAAGGAGTTACTTGACCATGTTACCAAGCTCAGAAGGTGTAGTGGTGTTATGAAACTGCAACCGATGTGGTATCTGGCCACAGGGAGAGAGGACTCCACACCAGAAGTGTTGGAGTCGTAGGATCTATTCAAGAGAAAGGAGAACCCTCGTGACCATCAGATCTGAAAAATGTGCATAGGGTTTAAAAACCCTTTGGAGTTGCACAGGAACCTGGAAATCGCGATACGTGAAACCCTAAAATCGTCGGTACCATCCATCGGGGGGAACACGTGGCTACCGGATGACGTTTTGGCACCCAGGAAACCAAAAGGGAAGAGCCTTGTTTTCGCAAGTCGCAAAATAGCAAAACCCAAAATTCTGAAATGATCTACATCGTAGATCGTAAGATAGGAACTTGACCATTTGATCAATTGGAGGGGTATACAGTAATTTTGGGATTTCAGCAAATGGAATTTCGAGAGTTGTGGATGCATGAACTCCTAATGCCCAAAACCCTAAAACACTAAAAGGATCTGCATCGTAGATTTGAGAAAGGTCTAATTGTTGGACTTCACTTGTAATGGATGTGGACACATGGGTGTGTACCACGTGCCAGTGGGACAAAATAAAAGTGAGCATGGTGGGACCCATTGACATCACCATAGATAACATGGAACCTCCTAAGGGTGCCACTCGCCACTGTAGATGTGGAGACAGTTGTGCTATGTGGGCCTAGAGGGTAAAGTAAATCAGGATTTCAGGATTCACAAAGGAGGAGCACGAGGGATCAACACTCCAACTCACGAAGTTGTGAGTTGTGAGAGGTGCTAGCACTTATCACTAGCCTACGGTTATATGTAGCAGGCACTAGCAAGGAGGGAGACATACCTGTATCGCATCTCGGGTATCGACATTTGGAGGAAGAAGAGTCGAGGGTCTTCAACTCGCTAACTCACGAGATCACAAAGTTGTGAAAGGTGCCTTTGGTTATGAGGGTAGGGAGAAAGAGGGATCTATCATTCGAAAGTGAGTATGAGAGTCTCATGGATCGAGACCCCGAAACTAGAAGTCCTGAAATTTGCAGAGCCAAACAGAGCTCAAAAAACTTAATGGAATCGAAACATTTTTCTTGTTCATGTTGGTTTATGAGTGTTGTAAGTTTATTAAAGGTTTAAGGGCCTGAAAAAATTTGGTTGATTGCACATTGTGTGTGCAGAGTTCAACGAGTGTCGGGGAAACCGTGAAACTACGCTGAGTATAGAAATGGAAAAGGTATAGATTGCCTCCAAAACAGAGGATGAAAGTGTAGGAAGGGATATCAACTTGGGAGTCGAAGGATCAAACTCTAATGGGCATGAAAAATATATGGATAAGGAAGGACATATGATGAAACTCATTGAAAGATTGTAGAAAGATGCCCAGGCTCGCTGAGCTGATAGCCGAAATCTCATGAGGGTCAGGGATCAACAAGGAGAATTCAACTTAAAAATGTTGAAGAGACTGGAAAGAATAGAAAATAATTTGGAGAAGGGGAGTGGCTCAAGCAAGACAGAGAGTCACAGGACCCCTGAGAGAAGAATAAGATCGAGGAGTGGTAGCAGACATCATTGTCACTCCCCAAAGCATTCTAGTAGGGAAGAGCACAGTAGTTCAAGCTCGTCCCCTACTAGAAAACACCAAACATCTGTAAGGGATGAATTGAAAGGAGAGATGAACAAGATCAAGCCTCTAACGTTCGATGGAGAACATAAGAAGGAGGAAGATGTTGAAACATGGTTGCTAGGCATGAGGAAATATTTCCAACTGCAGAATTATTCCCCTCATGCAGAAGGAAGAATTGCAATGTATCAACTAAAGGGAAAAGCATGCATGTGGTGGGATCAGTTTGTGCAGGTGCAACACATCAAAGAGAAAGATATCACTTGGAAGGAGTTCAAGAGGTATTTCGAGAAGAAATACTTGACCAAAAGGTATTATGACATAAAGATGAAGGAGTTCTTCGAACCCAAGTTGGGTAGCATGACCATCGATGAATACGAACAAAGGTTTTTGGAACTATTGAAGTATGTTCCATTCATCAAAGATGAGGCTATCAATATTTAGAGATATTTGAGTAGACTACCACCTTCTATTGGTGACAAGATTCAATATGATGATACTAAGACTATGGAAGAAACAATAAGAAGGGAAAATGCTTATATGAACAACAAAGAGAAAGGCCTACTTTTCAGAAGGCTTGGGATGATTAGAAGAAGTTCAGGAAAGAGCAAAGGCATAAGGGAAACAAGCCTCCCTTTTTCAGAAATAGTCCTCAGGGACAACCATATTTTAGAGAGCCTAGGAAGGCTGAAGTGGGTGAGCAAATTCCCAGACCGCCACTTATGGAGTGTTGGGGCTGTAAAGGGAACCATAGGTATAGGGATTGCCCCCACAAAAAAGATAAAGCAAGAACCATCCACAATGTTCAACAAGCTGAAAAAATGGAGGATATGGGCAGAAGAATGCCAAGGATCTACGCATCCCTAGACAACAAGCAAGTAGAATTTCAATCGCACATGATTGAAGTGGAAGGTATGATAAACAACCGACCATTTATTATTTTAATTGATTCTGGGTCTAGCCATAGTTATGTAGATCCTAGGGTGGTGGAAGTTTGCATTTATCAAGAAGCAGACATGAAAGGTCTTGGTTAGTGAAGTTGGCTACAAGAACCGAGAGGAAGGTCACTTAATTAGTTAAATCATGTTCGATAGACATGAATGGATTGAGCACGAGGGTTGAATTGAATGTTCTGCCTTTAGACTCTTATGATTGCTTAATTGAGATGGACTGGTTGGACCAGCACCATGCCCACCTGGATGGTCATAACAAGAGGTTTACATGCCTGGATGAGGAGGGAAATCAGAAAATAGTCCAAGGAATTCCCAGAGCTTTGGCTGTTAGAGAAATCTCAGCCATGCAACTGAAGAAGTTTTACAGGAAAGGCTGTCAATTATTTGCAGCCCGTGTGAAGGAAGCATCCAGAGATGAAGTCTCAAGAATTGGAGACCATGAGGTAGTCATAGAGTTCAAGGATGTATTTTAGGAGGTACTTGGACTACCTCTGAAGAGAGACATCGATTTTTCTATAAATTTGATGCCTAGAGTAGCTTTGGTGTCGAAAGCTCCTTATAGAATAAGTACGCCAGAACTGAAAGAGTTGCAATTGCAGATCGAAGAGATTTTGAAGAAGGGGTACATTCACCCCATCGTGTCACCCTAGGGTGCCCCGATCCTGTTCATGAAGAAGAATCATGGGATGTTGAGGTTGTGCATTGATTTCCACTAGTTGAACAAGGTAACTGTCAAGAACAAGTATCCTCTGTTGAGGATCGATGATCTTTTCGATTAGCTGAAGGGTGCAAAAATATTTTTGAAGATAGATCTCAGATCAGGATATCACCAGGTAAGAATAAAGGATCAGGATATCAACAAGACCGCCTTTAGAACAAGGTACAGTTATTACAAGTTCACAGTGGTGCCGTTTGGACTGTCAAACGCACCTGCTATTTTTACGTGCTTGATGAATGGTGTATTCAGGAACTATTTAGACAAGTTTGTCATAGTCTTCTTGGATGACATCTTGGTGTATTCCAAGTTAGAGGAAGAGCATGAACAACACCTGAGGATGGTGGTGCAAGTGTTGAGAGAACACTAGCTATATGCCAAGTTGAGCAAATGCTCATTTTATCAAAGACAGATCCATTACTTGGTACATATTATTTCAGAAGAAGGGATCGTTGTGGATCCTGAGAAGGTTGAGGCCATCCGAGAATGGTTAGCACCAAGGAATGTGATGGAAGTTAGATCCTTTATGGGTTTGGTGGGCTATTATAAAAGGTTTATCGTAGGGTTCTTAAAGATAGCTCACCCTATCACTTCCTTTCAAAGGAAGGAGAAAATATTTCAGTGGACTGAAGAGTGTGAAGAGAGTTTCCAGTGATTGAAGCAACTGTTAACCAGTACTCCAATCCTGAGAATTGCAAATCCAAATATGGATTTTTTGGTGTGCACAGATGCATGTAAGGAAGGGTTGGGAGGAGTTCTCATCCAAGATGGATTTGTAAACTATTATGAGTCCAGGAAATTGAAAGAGCATGAACAGAATTATGCCACTCACAATTTGGAGCTGGCAACAATCGTCCACGCTCTGAGGAAATGGAGACATTACCTCATGGGAAGAATATTTGAATTGAGAACAAATCACAATGGCCTGAAATATTTGTTTGATCAGCCAACCTTAAATGCTAGACAAAGTAGGTGGTTGGAATTTCTGTGTGAATACGACTTTGATATCAAGCATATCAAAGGGAAGGAAAACAAGGTGGCTGATGTACTCAATATAAAGGTTCATGAATTGCATGCTACAACCATTAGCATGTATAGGATGGATATTAAGGATAAGATTTTGGAAGCTGCAAGTGTTGATTTGCAGTACTGAGACTTGGTAGCAAAGCTACAACAGTGTGAGAGACCACAGAAAGAGGAAAGTTACAACTTGGGAGCTGATGGAATACTTCTATACAAAAATAGAGTGTATGTACCCAATGTCCAGGATTTGATACTTGTGATTCTAAAATAAATGCATAAAGTGACTTACGTTGGACATCTAGGATATCAGAAGACTGTGGCAGCAGTCAAGAGCCATTATTTTTCACTGGGTATGAAGAGAGAGATCAAATACATTGCCAAATGTATGAAGTGCCAAAAAGTTAAGGCTGAGCATAGGCACCCAACAGGGTTGTTGTAGCCTTTACCCATTCTTGAGTGGAAATGGGAAGTGGTGACGATGTATTTTATTACAGGATTGCCCAGAATGAGCAAGCAACATGATTCAATCATGGTGGTGGTGAACAAGCTTACAAAAGATGCCCATTTTATTACACTAAAAATGACTCACAAGGCAACAAATGTTGTTGATATCTTCTTAAAAGAAGTGGCATGCTTGCACAAAATTCCTAAGACAATTGTGTCTGATAGGGACCCGAAATTCACCTCGAATTTCTGGAAAGGACTATTCAAAGGATTCAAAACAAATCTGAATTTTAGTTCATCGTATCATCCTGAGTCTGATGGACAGACAGAGAGGGTGAACAGAGTAATAGAGGACATGCTGAGAATGTACGTGATGGGCAAACCATCAAGATGGGAAGACTACCTGCATTTGGTATAATTCACCTACAATAATGGGTATCATGCATCATTGAAGATGAGCCCATTTGAAGCACTTTACGAAAGAAAGTGCAACACTCCAGTGAGCTAGGATAATCTAGTTGACAGAGCAGTAGTTTGGCTAGATTTGCTCAAAGAGATGGAAGACCAAATGATAAGAATTAAAAAGAATTTGAAAGCTACCCAGGACAGGAAGAAAAGTTATGTTGATAAGAATAGAACCCACAGAGAATTCAAAGTGGGTGATCATGTTTTCCTGAAAGTGAAAACTAACAAGAGTTCCCTGAAGTTGTGAAGTTTCACCAAGTTGGTAGCAAGATACTGTGGGCCTTTTGAAATCCTAGAAAGAATTGGGCTAGTTGCATGCATTCTTGCATTACCTGCATCTATGACTGTACATAATGTGTTTCATGTTTCACTGCTTAAGAAATATATACCAGATGCTAATCATGTTATCGATTGGAATCTGATTCAGGTGGAACCAAATGGTGTCTTGCAAGTGCATCCTGTGCGCATATTGGATAGGAAAAGAAAACAACTCTGGAATCAAGACATAGAGCTTGTAAAGGTCTAGTGGACCTGGTATGGTCCTGAGTATGTGACATGGGAGCATGAAGATGTTATACGGGCAGAGTACCCGCATCTTTTTTAAAATTTTGAAAAGCTTGCAGATGCAGTATAAAGTTGCACCAAGGACAGTGCAAAAATAAGGGGAGGAGGATTGTAATGTCCCCAAGGCCGAGCCCTATTGTAAATCTTGTTTATGAAATGAATTGTAAATATGTTTTATAGGCTAGTGAGTGGAGTTTATATAAGCTAGTTGGCTTATGTGATTGTTAGGCCAGAGAGCCTAAGTGTTGAAGACCAAGAGTCTGATTTTGTACCTATATTTATGTAGAACAGTAATAAAATATAAACACTATTGCGTGTAGACTGACCATGATAAATCAGTGATGGGGGACTAAGCTTCCACAGAGTGGGAAAGGGATTAGGGGTTGGCAGGTGGGAAAAGGGACTAAGTGTTGAGCCTAGGGGCTTAGGTCCTCGAGAATAATATTTTAATATTATTCCAAAAATATGTGAATAATATGTTTTATTCTAAGTTCTTTTGGAAGGACAAACAACTTCTGAATGGAAGGAACACATGTTGAAGGAATGCATGCAGTTGCATGGGTGACAAGTGTCAACCCAGATGCATGAAAATAAGATGGCTGAGATAAGTTATGTTGGGGGTTCCTCCTCCATTCTACCTGACCATATGATCATGAACCCATTCGACCTCTGCAAGGGATACCCTCGTGTTCTCTAAAACAAAAAGGCTTGTGTCTATATTTGCTTCTGGAAGGTTGGTACACCCCTTTGGTTGTGAACCGTTAAGTCTGAGTCAACCCCTTCATGGAAAACTCATCACACACCCCTGAGACCCAGAGCACGAGTCTATCCCATGCTGTCGGATTGAGAAAATGGAAGTGTCCCATCCCTGCTAAGTTGGGTTATGCTGTTGCACCTGTCTGTTGCTGCCCAAGGGTGTTTGTATCTAAATTCCTGTTGACTGTGGTGGACATGTAGTGTTTGACCCTGTGTGTGTTGTTGTCCAGTCATACAACACTCTCTCTAGGTGAGAGAGGTGGTTAAAGTTGGAAGAACAGGTTGCTTGACCTGTGAGCGACTCTCTCCAAGTGAGAGAGTGTGTTGAGGAAGGAGAGAGCTCCTCGAAGGAACCCTGTAGCTACCGTATAGCTCAAATAATTCTGATCCGACCCGTTTCTGAAACCCAAGGCAAGGGAGGTTAGCAGCCGAAGGATTGTCTAGGTGACAGAGAAGGTGTGTACTCCTGGGGTGGAACAGGCATGTGGGGAAGGAGATTCTATGGGTAGTGAGTATGAGTGGTTCCTAGGAGAGAATTCCTTCCTTGTGCCCATGTGTTTTCCCTGTAACCTTATCCTAGCCTAGGATTCCTTTCCTTGGGGTGGAGCTTAGTCCCAGCACGGGGGTGACCTACTGCTGAGCTAAATGAGCAGCACAGTCTAAGGCTAGGAGGTTTGTGGAAGGCATGCGCCTGATTGGTGGAATTACCACCATTTTCAAAGATAAGTACTAGATGATGCTTCAATTATGTTACTGCATGTCTGTGTATTTATAATTATCATGTACTTTGCTGTGCATATGAATTAATGTTAAAGCCATTGATTATTTATAATAACAGTAATTCTTATGCTCACTCTAAGTTTAAATGTGTTTAACCTATTTTAAATGCATGTCATATATATATATAATTAAGCATGAGATTGTTATTCTACGAAGTAGCACCTACCCGGCTGATGGAAAGGGGGTGTTACAATATGGTATCAGGGCATTACAGCTTCAAATGAAAGAGTGTTACAATATCTAACGACTATGTATCTGTTGATGTACAGATGTGGGACTAATGCGTCCAACAGAGTTCACAATGACTAGGTGACGTCCTCAACCAGAGGCAGGAGTAGTTGCAACAGCAAGGGGGCCTCCAGCCTGAGAGGCTGAGACAGTATTAAGACAGGTAGAGTGGAACCTCACTGCGCTTACTCATACAGTCCCTATGGAAGAGATCAAGGATCTCCAAAAGTCCATGCAGACTCACATTGTTGGGGTACCACAGACCTGGGTCCATCTTTTTCGGTGTTTGGCTAACACCGTTGTTTAGTATGGCAGGACCAATAGGCCCTTCCCTTAGCTAGGCTAGAATTAATATGTGCTAAGGGAACCTTTTGTATATTTTTGAGGGCATAAGCCCCATGAATCTTATTGGACCTATTTTTGAGGCTCTTGCACCCACCCATTGTAATGTCCCCCACCTCTTAGAGAGGTGATGAGGAGACTCAGTGGCCTAGGCACCCCCACTAGGTCATAGTCTCACACTGAATGGGGAAAATTCAAAGAAGTTAAAAGTTGTATTTTTAAGTTGACTTAAGAAAGGAAAAGGATAAAGGAGTAAAAGATAACTCAACAGAAGAATAGAAGATTAACCTTGGGAGTTAACGTAACTCAACAGAGAAT
>SNQJ01S0042225.1:168440-181287 GCA_010110895.2 Picea sitchensis | reverse complement strand
TTTATTGTTAATGTATGTAATTGAGATATATTTACATGCAAGAAACTAAGTATGAATGGAATTAATAAGTAATGATGGTGTGAATGGTGATTTCTAACTAAATTTTTGTGACAAGTGTAAAAATACCCCTCACACTGATTCACCCCCCCCACTCTCAATGTGATCGGTGTGTCGAACAGTAACTCCTTTTTCTTTTGTGAAGGAGAAGCTATATGTATAAATATGAGAGGATATCATTCATCTTGAGTAGTTAATTTAATAGTAAGGAGTTAGAGAGTTGAAGTAGTTAGAGCATAGAGTTCCATATTGAAGAGAAGGATAATTGTAATCATTTGGATGCTGGAATAAAGAGATTTCTATTGCAGATCAAGAGTTATTTGTTGTAGTCCTTCTTGGAAGCATATGTCAAGATAGGTAGGGTCCCCTTTGTTTGGTATATTCTTCCCAATAGATTTTTTTTGTTGTGTGATGTTATTTTAGTAGCTTCTCATTTCATTTCCTATTCATTTTTTTATGCTCTTTCATTTATGCAAGCATGGTTTCCCTATAGAGTTAGGCATTGAAGAATGAGTTTCTTTAGTAATCTCAAAACCAATTGATGCTCTTGGTTGTAAACCAAAGGAATTTGGTTAATATTTGAAGCATAAGTCAATTGAACTTAGTTGAATTATGTAGCCTTTAATTTAGCTTTGTTAGCTTAGAGTTAGTTTCCTACTCTTGCATATATTTTGTCTGCATCTCACAAGTCTACAAACATCGAATTGATAAATTTAATGTAGCAAAGTTCAATCAATAGAATCGTCTGACATTTTTGGCATAGTTGCCAAGGAAATGATCAAGTTAATAGGAATTAGTAAAAAAAATTAGTGTTATTTCCTCGGTTTAATGCATGGAAAAGGAAAGTTCCCATGCCAACATACAACCTAGTGACAAGAGGGTCCCAGTAGTGTGAGGATCTGAATACATGCTCATCTTTGAAGTTTGTGTGCAAGATTTCATTTTTAGAGTACAAGATTTTATTTCTTCCAAGTTGTGTGTCTTGCAAGATTTTGATAATTCTATATAATAGAGGATTTAATAGAGTCGGCCAGAGAAATTAAGAGAGTTCAAGAATTATTGAGAAAGGAAGGATGTTGTTGCAATACTTTTCTCATATTTTGGTGGAGATTGAAGAAAGATCTATAGCTCATCCCTTTGACACTTCTTTTCAATTTGCAGAAGAAATCAAAGAAATAGGGACTCCATCAGATGAAGATCATATATTGCAAGCTGAAATTGAAACATTTCATGCTAGTTTAGCTCCTTTGAGCATACAGGAATGTGAAGGCCATATTTTTGAAGACCTATAGAGTAGGGAAAAAAATATATGAAAAATTATAGACAAGAACATCAAGGAATGCAGTGTTACATTGAAGAATGGTTCCAATCCATCACCCATACAAAGAATGATTCCCTTATTCATCACTTCTTGGTACCAAGTCTAAAATATGGGTTGGTTTCTCATATCTAGGAAGCCATAGAGTTAAGAGGTATATCTTCCATATCTGGATATGAGTATGTTTTTTTAATTTTTCTACGCACATGGTTGTTGGATTACTGAGAGGGGGGGTGAATCAGTAATAGAGAAATTTAAGCCTTTTTAACCATATAATGCAAGTGTTATATCAATGTAATATTATCATCCAATAATTGCAGAGTAAATAAACAATGAACAAATGAGAAATCATACACATACACAGTACACAAGTGTTTTTACGTGGAAACCCAAAGAGGGAAAAAAACACAGAATTTTTTTTCTTATATGTCTTGAAGAATTACATTCATTGGAAGCACCAACTTCCTTTGTTTTCTAGCTGCAACTAGAAGGAGGATCCAACCCCCTAGTTTCTCAAGCTACAACCTGAGGGAAGTTCCAACTCCCCAATCCTCTGGCTACAACTAGAAGGAGGCTACACCCCGCTAAGTTCTTCGGCTACAACCAAAAGGTGGCTACAACCACATGTCTTTTCCCCGTCCAACCACCCTAGAATATAAATGACAAATGTAGACAACATATCACTGTCACTGAATCAACAACTACCACTGTCAACCACTACCACTGTCAACCACTCCCACTGTCAACCTATCACTTTCAACCTGTACCAATAACCTATACCAGTCAACCTGCACCAAACAACTTGTACCAATAACCTGAACCAACATGTACCATGCATCAACCATGCATCAACCTTGACTCATCAAGATGTACCAACATCATCAACTACACACCTCATGTATGTGCCAAATCATCAACTACTTATCTCAACCATGTGCCAAACATGTACCTCAACCATATACCAATGACATACACCAATATAACCATCAAAAGTTATCTAACAATTCATCACTCTATCCATAAACCAAATACCATAAAACCTTACATCAAACCATGTGCCACAAAATCACTGTTATGTAGCCTCAAGATAAACCAACAGCTTCATCAACACATCACAACCAAAAGACCAATACCCATATTCCAAATACCAACAACAAAATACCAATTGTATACCTCAACAAATCTAATATATCCAGCAATATTGAACACCCAATACCATCTCAAGAGATAAACCCTAGCTCACAAAACATACCTCAAACAAGATGTGACATATCTCTCATAAATAGACCCCAACCATGTTGTTGCCGCGATTTTTCTGCCACACTTTTTCTATCGTGATTTTTCTGCCGCAATTTTTCTGCCGTGATTTTTCTGCCGCAATTTTTCTACCGCGATTTTTCTACCGCACTTTTTATTCCGCGATTTTTCTTCTGCAATTTTTTTGTTGCACTTTTTCTACTGCACTTTTTTTGCAGCACTTTTTCTACCGCGATTTTTGTGCCACGATTTTTCTATCGCACTTTTTCTGCCGCAGTTTTGTTGTCTCACTTTTTCTATCGCACTTTTTCTGCTACAAATTTTCTCTATCTATAATACCTACCCAAATAACCTTTCAAAAAAATAGATATTCAAGTGTGATTAAATGAGAGAGTTTTGCCTCTTATTTATACTTTCATGTATCATTACACTTTCCTTATTTTAGGGAGTTCTCCATTTACTTTATTATTTAAAAAAATTCTTTTGCAAACACTTGACTTTTGGGGGCTTCTATATGACTCATGAGGGTTCTTCAACTTTATATGGCCATAACTCTCTAACCGTGAGGAATTATGTGATGTTCCACATACCACTGGAAATGGCATGATAAGCATTATCCATCTAGGATAGTTTCACTGACAAATTCACTGACCTTCATCTCATTATTCCACAATTAAGAATGGGTTCTCTAACCATACTTCTAGGATAACTCAATATGCAAAGCGTCTTCTCGTGAGGGATTTCACCATAAGGGGACCACTTTGGATTTCATCCATTTGTACTTCATATCAACCATGACAAGACAATAATGAGTCAACTTTACATAAAACAAACTTGGGTCCATTACCCAAACATTTGTGCTACCGGGCTTTCTTCAAGGGTTGACATCAATGTCAACCAACCTTAATAAAAAATCTCTCCCCTTTGGCATTGATGGAAACACTCTGATGCAATACTAAAATCATATCACTCATGCTCCCTCTAGAACCATTCATCTATCCTCTGCATCTCTATGACCATTTCTCCCCCTGGAACCATGCCTTTGTCCTATGAATCTGATAAATCTCTCCCCCTTTGTCATCAATGGAAAAGTTATCTTTCCATCCCGGGATTCTCTATTGGCACAGGGGCAAACCCAGGGTTCAATGCTACAACAACGCACCAGCAAAACCCTAACTACCGGCCCTTTTGGTAACACCTATGAAGCATATGAAGTCTCACCTCAGGTAGATGCAGGGGTGGTTGCAAGACTCAAGTGTCTACAACCTTAGTTCAGACACAGATCTATGATTCTCAAGCTTGATAAAGAACTTAGCACTGTTATTTCTTCAATATGAAGTCAATATCCACTTCGATGATAAAAGAGGGCTTTGTAGCATTCACAGTGATTGAACATATTCAAGCACTTAGCAACAGTAAAATAGATCAAACCTGGTAGATCAGCACTAAGAATCTTCATACATGTTAAATCTAACATTCACACACATCTAAGAAGCACAAAGCATAAGTAGATCTATCTAAATATATCAAAGCACCTAGTAAAAGAAGGCATAAACACATCAAGTCAAAGCACAAATAATAACACACAGATTTACGTGGTTCACCCCCACCCTGGGGCTACATCCACCAACTCTTTGTCTCTATTATCATATTCAATCGGTTACAAGTACAGAGCTATCAAAAACCCTATTGCGCACAGGACAGAAGATATGTGCATATCGCTAGATCATTCTTCCTTGCATTACAGAACAAATCCTCCCATAACTTCTTACAATGACTTGCACTTAGCTCTGCAAGCCTCTTACAATCATGCATAGAGCACTTACAAAATCTATTATCACTTAGCTTACATCACATACATCTCTATATCTCTATATGCTCTGATAGATGCCTAGATATCTATTTATACATTACAAAAGTAGGCCTAAGCATGGGTAAACCCATGGGCCGACATCCCTTTCCCATTACATATTCCCAAAAGTGGGCCAAGATCCCATGATCTCTGCTTCGCCTTGCGCTCCTCCTTCGACTAGATATCAAAGTCCCAAAATAGGTCAACATGACCAAGATTATCCCAAAACTTGGTCAAGGGCCAACAGGCCCCCAACACTCACCTGTGACTCATCTCAAGTTATTATGGTCTGTGCAATTTTGCCTCGAATGCCTTGAGATGCTTCGACCTGGTGCTTTGTTGTGGCCTCTTGCTCAATAAATTCCATAATCACTGCATCATTTACTGGTCCTTCTAGGCATTTCTTTGTTATGATGACAACCTGTTCGAGCTCTTCTCCTTAGCTTTCGATCTCGGAAAAGAACAGGCATGCCTTGTCTTACACAGGTTGGATTCATTGAGTGACTTCCATAACTTTTCTCTGGATCATATGGATTTGTTGTTGAGTTGTGCATTATTTGTGAGATCTTTTAAATCTATCTAATGTAGACAGGGCCTTCAGTTGCACCTGTAGTGTATCTGCATGTTGTTTTGCTTCCAGGATTTGTGATTCTAGGGCCTGTAATTATGGATTCCTTGTAAGGTTTTCATATGTCTAGGTGCTCTGGTTACTTAGTTGCTTTCACTCCAAGGCAAGAGCTTTTAATCTGTCAACTACACTGCGAGTAGTTACTTCTCACTGGTCTCTTATCTCCTGAGGGGTCTCGGGTATAGTGAAGAGCTCTAGATCAGTGATGCATTGTTGGAGCTTATGGATTGCTTCTTCAAGTTGTGCCACCTGTTGTGGAACCTTTTCCTCTATCTAGAATTCGACGACTGTCATAGAGCGAAGTGCTATGTTGACCAGTTCCTTTATCTCGAGCTGCTCTGCGAGAAACTATTCTTTTCTTTGTTGTAGCTCTGCTTTCTCTGTATCCCATTTTTCTTGGAGAGAAATATTTTCTCATTCTGAAGTGCTTCGCTGCTCCATAACAACTCCCTGTACCTATGTTAAAGCCTGAGTGGATTGCATTGTTTCTTCCTAAGCTCATCAAAGGTGAGATTCAACTAAGTCAGTGATTCAACGGATTTGAGTTGGCTCATCTCCCATTTCTAGTGTTCCTGCTAATAAAGGCGCAGTGGAGACTGTGTGGATGGATAGAAGTGTCTGTTGCACCCCTTGGAGCTTAGCCTCAATATGGATATACATCTCCTCCTGCTTAGCCTCCTACTTTTCTTCTATCTCCTATGAAGCATCATTCAGAGTGGTGATGATGAAATTGAAGTCATTGGGAGTAATGAAAGTATGAAACTTAGTCTGGGTTGCTTTTACTTTCTTCCATGATGACGGTTTCTAGGGGGGAACCTTTATTTTCTTCAAGGGGTCCTCCTCATCTCTATGTGATGTTCCCTCACCTTTCTTATGTTGTGTGTTTGTGCCTTCTACCTATTTTCCATCACCCCCTCCATATGGTGAAATGGAAGCAATCCTTATAGAGGCGTTGTCTACATCGTGAACCTCTTCAACCTTCTTGGTCTTGCTCGGGCCTGGTGTATCCGGCATAGTTTTTGGGCTTTCAATGTTGGAGAGTTATGCAGGGTTTGCTGGAATGAGGAGGTCTGCTGACCATTCCTTGGTGATATATTCGAGGTATTCCTTTGTCAACTTATAGTAAGACTGTAGTTGTTTCTTATGAGCATCGATGCGCATTGTGATGTAAATAAAATGACAGTCCGCGTTGAATTTCATCAAAGGCCAAAACCTGTGGAGAGTATTCGGGGTCATGCACAGTTCAACTTGGATGGATAGCTTCAAATGGTTGTAATAAGTGTGAAATATGGAATTTGATTTCCATTGCTTGTCCATGTTGTTAGAGTACCATGGGGTACTAAACTTCGCAACCAAAGGTTCAAAGGGCTCTATGTCCGGGAAGGTCACACCTTCTGGAAATTCCCATGCAATGAATGCGATCAGTATGAGGAGCCAGCTGAAATGGAACTCATACCCTTGTTCATGCGCTTCCATGTAATCAAGCTCTAGCTAGTTTACAAGGTACTGTGCCCAATTCATCTGTACACCCTCCGTGCACTTCCCTGTGAGGTCGACAACAAATCTGGTCACTTGGGTGGGTCAGTTCTTGCGAACTAATTTCCCAACAATTAGTTGATAGGATAGGTGCACTATGTCATTTTGGATAGAGGCTACCTTGTATCCTCACGTTCCTTTCTCAACATCGCCATACATTTCTTTAATCATCTGCGCTAATGCTCTATCCGTGGTTTTTCAAGGATTAAAATCCTATGGGTTAGGGCCTTGCATGCTTAAGCACGTGATCCGGTTGATCAGCATCAGATCCACTATTATGCGATGATTTAACCATAAGAAACCTTCGTGGTAGTAAGAGAGTAGAAACTTGATCCATGCATTCACCCCCTGGTGTCTACCAAAGTGCAGGATCTTCATAACATTTAGCAATGTGGACTATGCGAGGTTATGGGTTCATGCCTGAGGGACGATCTTGGAGTTATTTCCTTTTGTCTTTGTTAGGCACTTGTATGGAGTGAGCATGTTGTAGACCTTCTTGTCACCGAGGTTGAAGTCACTAAACTTCAACGTTGCAATCCTGTATTGGTCTGCGTGAACTGCGTGTATCCCTTTGGGTAGGTACACCGTGACTAAAGGGTACTCGAAGTCTCTGGTCACACTATCCCGAGTAATTGCATCTCTCAGGGGTGGAATCTAGGAAGGTAGGATGCTCAGGATCAGTTTAGCATTCGCAAGATCATCCTTATGTTTAGTTCGCTTCTCATCGACCTATCGGGACGGTCCGGCTCGAGCAGTGGAGGGATATGATTGCACGTTTCTCATGGATGAAGCTTGTACACCTGTTGATAACCCTCACTTTGACATGACTCTCTCAGTCATTAAATCGATCATAACTTCCTCAACAACTTTCTCTGCAGCGCTGAGCTCATCTGACATACAAGCTCAAGGTTAACTAGATCAGGTTCGGGATTAAGTCAAATACTACAATAAAAGAGATGGAAACATGACAATGATCACTGTGGAAAATAGGATTAATCTGTGGGCTCAAATTCTCATTTGACAAAAGTGTCCTTGGTGCGTGGCACGATGGGCTAAATAATAAATTTGGCAACGGTCTTCTTGCAATGGGTATGAGGCTTCCATCAATGCTTGTTTTGTCTGTTATGGTGTGGTCCAATGGTCTGATGACGAACCTTTATTACTTTTATGTTCGTTCGGGGTGGAATTCAAATGGATATATCGATCCCAATGAATATATTGCTTCTCCATGGCGAGGTGCCATAGGTGATTGTTCTGATATCCCGATGAAGCTCCAATTCTGCAAAGTTTCTTTCTGTGAGGTTCCCTCTGGAACTTGTTGTAAATTTTCTATCTTATCCCTCTTCTTACTCAGCTTTCTAGCCTTCTTTCCAGTGAGCTTCGTCTTGGTGGTTCTTTTTCCATTCTGAATCTTATTTTCCTTTAGCATAGTCACTGCGCGTTGTTGAGGTTCTCTCCTAGGACTTAGGGGTAATATTTCTTCTTTGTCTGGGATAGGTACTTTAGTCTTCTAGGGGTCTTCAATTGTTCTTGTAGCTTTGACATCAGGGTCTCTGGTGCAAAATAGATTCGATCTGTTCTCTTGTTCTTCAATCAACTTTGCGATCCTTCTAGTCATGAAGTCTTTTAACTCTTATTTCTATTGTTCTAAAACTTCTTATTCTTCCTTTCTTCTAGCTTGATCTCTATCAATCCAGGGCTTTCCCAGTAACATGGTAAACGGGGCATTGTCCTCAATAAATTTAATAATCTCAACATCTTCTTCATTCGAAGTTCCATTGGCATTCATAGATATCTGAGTGAGCTTTCCACATAGGTTTACCAATTTTCCTCTAAATAGTCCTATTCCTCCTAATGAAGGAATCAAATAAGGCCTCCCTATAACTTCCCAAGTTCTCTCTTCCATGATATTTACCTGTGTTTCTTCATCCAACACACAATCAATGTCGAAGTCTCCTATTCTTGCCTCTATGAATTTATTTTTTTAAAGACCTCTGATAACCTAACATGTCGGTGGTCATTCAAGGTGTCTTTCATCTGTATTAATACCTTCTCTGATTCTTTCTGGGGTTCTACTATTTATGGATCTGCCTTAGGGTTTTCCTGGCTTGGATTCATTCTTTCAAGCTTAGCAATCATTCTAGGGAAATCCAACACTTCATGGTCCATAGCTTTGCAACAAAGACAACTAGGTCTTCCACAAGTGCATTACTTAGCCAGATGGCATGGTTTTTTGCAACTGTAACATAGGTTCAATCCTCTCTTTTTTTTTAAATGATCCCCAATCTTTTATGTACTGCGCACCAGGATCAAGGTAGGTAGCCTGCAAAAAAAAAAATCTAGGGTCCTGCATCCATTTATTAGTCCAAACATTCTTTCTATGCATAGTTATAACATATCTTTCACTATTCTTGTTATATCTATTCATATCAAATCTTCTTTCATCTATCAGTGCCCTAGTTTTCAAGCTAGGACAAAATCTATCAAGCATACCTAGATTCATACTCTAGAAACAAAAATTTCCACTTATCTTACTTATACAGATCACAAAGCTTCCATATCTAAAAAAAATTAACTATTCTTACCTTTATCAGAGCACAAAGCTTACAGATCTTACTTTTTTTAACCAGAAAATTCCACTTTTACCTTTCTTAGAGAACAAAGCATTCAGATCTTGCTTCTTTTCTTCAGTATCAACCTCTTTTCTTGCATATCTGACCTCTTTTCTTTAGATCTAACCTTTCTTTCTTGGCACAAAGCTTCACAAGTCAAGTAGGATGTTGTGCACCATGGAAACAGATCTATGCACAGAGCTTCCATAGTTTCAGATCGAATCTTTGCACAAAGCTTCTTCTTCTTTAGTTCCCAGCAATCACAGTTTTAGGTCATAGCAATGGAACCATTTGTTGGCATATTGGAATACCTCGGGTTCAATGCTACAACAGTGCACCAACAAAATCCTAACTACCAACCCTTTCGGCAACACCTGCGAAGTAGATGAAGTCTCACCCAAGGTAGAGGCAGGGGTGGCTGCTGGCTGCAAGACTCAAGTGTCTGCAACCTTAGCTGGGACATAGATCTGTGATTCTCTAGCTTGATAAAGCACTTAGCACTGTTAGTTCTTCAATATGCAGTCAATATCCACTTCACTGATAAAACAGGGCTTTGCAGCATTCACAGTGATTTAACGTATTCAAGCACTTAGCAAAAGTAAAACAGATTAGACCTGGTAGATCAGCACTAAGAAACTTCATACATGTCATATCTAACATTCACACACATATAAGAAGCACAAATCATAAGTATATCTATCTAAATATATCAAATCACTTAACAAAATAAGGGATAAACACATCAACTCAAAGCACAAAGCATAACACACAGATTTACATGTTTCACCCCCACCCTGGGGCTATGTCCACCAACTCTTCATCTCTATTAGCGTCTTCAATCGGTTACAAGTACAGAGCTGTCAAAAACCCTACTGCACACAGAACAAAATATCTACACAACTCGTTAGATCCTTCTTCCTTGCATTACAGCACAAAGCCTCCCACAACTTCTTATAATGACTTGCGCATATCTCTGCAAGCCTCTTATAGTCATGAACAAAGTACTTACAAAATCTATTAGCACTTATCTTACATCACATACATCTCTATATCTATATATCCTATGATATATGCCTATATATCTATTTATACATTACAAAAGTGGGCCTAAGTGTGGGTAAACCCACGGGCTGACATCCCTTTCCCATTACATATTCCCAAAAAACCAAAAGGGACCCGAAAGTGGGCCAAGATCCTGTGATCTTTGATTTGCCTTGTGCTCCTCCTTCAACTGACTATCGAAGTCCCAAAATAGGTCAACATGACCAAGATTATCCCAAAACTTGGTCAAGGGCCAACATTCTCCCCCTGACTGAACTGTCCTCTTTATGGTGCTTCCTAGTGTACATCTAAGACATATAAGATAAGCATTCAAATGCATTCATTTTGGAGTATAAATAACTCTGAGTCTCTGGCAAAGATACTCAAAGGCTTCCCATGGAAGTGGTTTTGTAAATATGTCTGCCACTTGTTCTTTTGTGCCCACATACTCAACTCTGATGTTCTTTTCTACAACTTGTTCCTGTAGAAAGTGATAGTTCTTTGGAATGTTCTTTGTCTTGGAGTGCATCACTGGGTTCTTTGAGATATTGATGGTGCTTTTATTATCACAATAGATTGGAATGGGCTCATCATACTCAAAATGTATATCTGTCAGATTTTGTCTGTAAGACATCTTTCTTTCTGAAGATGTAACGCTCTGATACCATACTGTAATGCCCCCTTTCCATCAGTCGGGCAGGCGCTACTTCACAGAATAACAATCTCATGCTTAATTATATATATATATATATGACATGCATATAAAACAGGTTAAACACATTTAAACTCAGAGTGAGCATAAGAATTATTGTTATTATAAATAATCAATGGCTTTAGCATTAATTCATATGCACAGCAGAGTACATGATAATTATAAATACACCTACATGCAGTAACATAATTAAAACATCATCTGGTACTTATCTTTGAAAACGGTGATTATTCCACCAACCAGACGCAGGCCTTCCACGAACCTCCCAGACTTAGACCGCGTTGCTCATCAATCTCTTCAATAGGTCACCCCTGAATTGGGACTAAGCTCCACCCCAAGGAAACGATTCCTAGGCTAGACTGAGGTTAGAGGGAAAACACATGGGCACAAGGAAGGAATTCTCTCCCAGGAACCACTCATACTCACTACTCATAGACTCTCCTTCCCCACATGCATGTTCCACCCCAGGAGTATACACCTTCTCTGTCACCTAGATAGTCCTTCGGCTATTAACCTCCCTTGCCTTAGGTTTCAGCAACAGGCCCGACCGGAATTCTCTGATCTCTGTGGAAACTACAGGGTTCCTTCTAGAAGCTCTCTCCTTCCTCAGTACACTCTCTCACCTGGAGAGAGTCGCTCACAGATCAAGCAACCTATTATTCTAACTTCAACCACCTCTCTCACCTGGAGAGAGTGTTGTACGACTGGCCAATGAGCCACACAGAGTCTACACTACACGTCCACCACAGCCAACAAGAATTCAGACATGAACACCCCTGGGAAGCAACAGACAGGTGCAACAACATAACTAGGCTTAACAGGGATGGGACACTTCCATTTTCTCAATCCGACAACATGGGATAGACTCACACTCAAGTTCATAGGGATGTGTGATGAATTGTCCACGTAGGGGTTGACTCAGACTTAACAGTTCATAACCGAAGGGGTGTACCAGCCTTTCCC
Organism: Picea sitchensis; assembly: GCA_010110895.2. NCBI lineage: Eukaryota > Viridiplantae > Streptophyta > Pinopsida > Pinales > Pinaceae > Picea > Picea sitchensis. The sequence goes on along the minus strand of SNQJ01S0042225.1, from coordinate 169,311 downwards.
AAGCAAATATAGACACCGACCTTTTTGTTTCAGAGCGCACGAGGGTATCTCTTGCAGAGGTCGGACAGGTTCATGCTCAGATGGTCAGGTAGAATGGAGGAGGAACTCCCAACGTGGCTCATCTCAGCCATTTTATTTGCATGTTCCTGGGTTGACACTTGTCACCCACGCAACTGCATGCATTCCTTCAGCATGTGTTCCTTCCATTCAGAAGTTGTTTGTCCTTCCAAAAGAGCTTAGGATAAAACATATTATTCACATGTCTTTTGGAATAATATTAAAATATTATTCCCAAGGACCTAAGCCCCTAGGCTCAACACTTAGTCCATTTTCCCACCTTCCAACCCCTAATCCCTTGCCCATTCTGTGGAAGCTTACTTCCAAATCACCATTCATCGTGGTCGGTCTACACGCGGCGGTGTTTATATTTTATTACTATTCCGCATAAATGCAGGTACAAAATCAAGCTCTTGGCCTTCAACACATAGGCTCTCTCGCCTAACAATCACATAATCCCACTAGATTATATAAACTCGGCTCACCGGCCTATAAAACATATTTACAATTCAATTCATAAATAAGATTTACAATAGGGCTCGGCCTTGGGGACATTACAATCCCCCTCCCCTTATTTTTTCACTGTCCTCAGTGCAACTTTACACTGCATCTACAAGATTTTCAAAATTTTCAAAAAGATGCAGGTACTATGCCCGCATAACATCTTCATTCTCCCATGTCATGTCCTCAGGACCATACCAGGTCCACTGGACCTTTACAAGCTCTATGGCTTGATTCCAGAGATATTTTCTTTTCCTATCCAATATGCGCACAAGATGCACTTGCAGGACAACTTCTAGTTCCACCTGAATCA
>SNQJ01S0042225.1:158275-168430 GCA_010110895.2 Picea sitchensis | reverse complement strand
AAGCATGTATGCAACTGGCCCAATCCTTTCCAGGATTTCAAAAGGCCCACAGTATCTTGCTGCCAACTTGGCGCAACTTCCCAGCTTCAAGGAACTCCTGTTAGTTTTCACTTTCAGGAAAACATGATCACCCACTTTGAATTATCTGTGGGTTCTATTTTTATTAGCATAACTTTTCTTCCTGTCCTAGGAAGCTTTCAAATTCTGTTTAATTCTTATCATTTGGTCTTCCATCTCTTTGAGCAACTCTGGCCCAACTACTGCTCTGTCAGTTGGATTATCCCAACTCACTGGAGTGTTGCACTTTCTTCCATAAAGTGCTTCAAATGGGCTCATCTTGAATGATGCATGATATCCATTATTGCAGGAAAATTCTACCAAATGCAGGTAGTCTTCCCATCTTGTTGGTTTGTCAATCACATACATTCTTAGCATGTCCTTTATTACTCTGTTCACCCTCTCTGTTTGTCCATCAAACTCGGGATGATACGCTATACCAAAATTTAGATTCGTTCTGAATCCTTTGAACTGTCCTTTCCAGAAATTTGAGGTGAATTTTGGGTCCCTATCAGACACAATCGTTTTAGGAATTCCGTGTAAGCGTGCCACTTCTTTTAAGAAGATATCAGCAACATATGTTTCCTTGTGATTGGTTTTCAATGGAATAAAATGGGCAGCTTTTGTAAGATTGTCCACCACCACCATGATCGAATCATGTTGCTTGCTCGTTCTCGGCAATCCTACAATAAAATCCATGGTCACCACTTCCCACTTCCATTTTGGAATGGCTAAAGGCTGCAGCAACCCTGCTGAGTGCCTATGCTCAGCCTTAACTTTCTAGCATTCCATACATATGGCGATGTATTTAGTGATCTCCCTCTTCAAACCCAGACCAAAAGTAATGTCTTTTGACTATTTCCATAGTCTTCTGATATCCAGGGTGTCCATCATACGTTACACTATGCATTTCTTTTAGAATCGCAAGTTTCAATTCCTGGACATTGGGTATATACACTCTATCTTTATACAGAAGTAATCCATCAGCTTCCAAGGTGTAACTTTCCCTTTTCTGTGGCCTTTCACTCTGTTGTAGCTTTGCTACCAAATCTCTATACTGCAAATCGACACTTGCAGCTTCCAAAATTCTATCCTTAATATTCATCATGTACATTCTAATGGTTGTAGCATGCAATTCTTGCACCTTTCTGTTGAGTGAATCAGCCACCTTGTTTTCCTTCCCTTTGATATGCTTGATATCAAATTCGTATTCACACAGAAACTCCAGCCACCTGCTTTGTCTAGCGTTTAAGGTTGGCTGCTCAAACAAATATTTCAGATTGTGGTGGTCTGTTCTCAATTAAAATCTTCTTCCCATGAGGTAATGTCTCCATTTCCTCAGATTGTGGACAATTGTTGCTAGCTCCAAATCATGAGTGGAATAATTATTTTCATGCTCTTTCAATTTCCTGGACTCATAACAGATTACAAATCCATCTTGGCTAAGAAATCCTCCCAACCCTTCCTTACACGCATTTGTGCACACAACGAAATCCATATTTGGATTTGCAATTCTTAGGATTGGAGCGCTGGTTAATAGTTGCTTCAATCGCTAGAAACTCTCTTCACACTCTTCAGTCCACTGAAAATTTTTCTCCTTCCTTTGCAAGGAAGTGATAGGGTGAGCTATCTTTGAGAACCATGCGATAAACCTTCTATAATATCCCACCAGACCCATAAAGGATCTAACTTTTGTCACATTCCTTGGCGCTAACCATTATTGGATGGCCTCAACCTTCTCAAGATCCATAGCGATCCCTTCTTCTGAAACAATATGTCCCGAGTAATGGATCTATCCTTGATAAAATGAGCATTTTCTCAACTTGGCATACAGTTGGTGTTCTCTCAACACTTGTAGAACCACCCTCAGGTGTTTTTCATGCTCTTCATGTGACTTGGAATACACCAAGATGTCATCCAGGAAGACTATGACAAACTTGTCTAAATATTTCCTGAATACACCATTCATCAAGCACATAAAAATAGCAGGTGTGTTTGACAGTCCAAACGACACCACTGTGAACTCGTAATGACTGTACCTTGTTCTAAAGGTGGTCTTGCTGATATCCTCATCCTTTATTCTTACCTGGTGATATCCTGATCTGAGATCTATCTTCAAAAATATTTTTGCATCCCTCAGCTGATCGAAAAGATCATCGATCCTCGACAGAGGATACTTGTTCTTGACAGTTACCTTGTTCAACTATCAGAAATCAATGCACAGCCTCAACGTCCCATCCTTCTTCTTCACGAATAGGACTGGAGCACCCCAAGGTGACACACTGGGGTGAATTTACCCCTTCTTCAGAAGCTCTTCAAGCTGCAATTGCAACTCTTTCATCTCAGGCGTACCTCCTTGAACTCTGTGAGTACCTCATGGTCTCCAATTCTTGAGACTTCATCTCTGGATGCTTCCTCCACATGGGCTGCAAATAATTGATAGCCTTTCCTGTAACACTTCTTCAGTTGCATGGCTCAAATTTCTCTAACAGCCATAGCTTTAGGAATTCCTTGGACTGTTTTCCATTTTCCCTCCTCATCCAAGCATGTAAACCTCTTGTTATGATAGTCCAGGAGGGCATGGTGCTGGTCCAACCAGTCCCTCCCAATTAATCAGTCATAAGAGCCTAAAGGTAGAACATTCAATTCAGCCTTCATGCTCAATCCATTCATGTCTATCAAATAGGATTTAACCAATTCAGTGACCTTCCTCTTGGTTTCTATAGCCAACTTCACTAACCAAGACATTTCATGTTTTCTTCTTGATAAATGCAAACTTTCCACCACCCTAAGATCTACATAACTATGGCTAGCCCTAGAATCAATTAAAATAATAAATGGTCAGTTGTTGATCATACCTTCCACTTCAATCACGTGTGATTGAAATTATGTTTTCCTGTTGTCTAGGGCCACGTAGATCCTTGGCATCTTGTTGCCCATATCCTCCATTGCTTCATATTGCTGAACATTGTGGACGGTTCTTTCTCTATATTTTCTGTGGGGTCATTCCCTGTACCTATGGTTCCCCTTATAGCCCCAACACTCCATAGGTGGTGATCTGGCCATTTTCTCACCCACTTCATTCTTCCTGGGCTCCCTAAAAGATGGTTGTCCCTGAGGATTGTTTCTGAAAAAGGGAGGCTTGTTTCCCTTCTACCTCTTCTCTTTCCTGAACTTTCTCTGATCATCCCAAGCCTTCCGAAAAGTAGAACTTTCTCTTTGTTGTTCATATAAGCATTTTTCCCTTCTTATTGTTTTTTCCATAGTCTTAGGATCATCATACTGAATCATGTCACCAGTAGAAGGTGGCAGTCCACTCAGATATCTTTGAATCTTGACAACCTCATCTTTGATGAATGGAACATACTTTAGTAGTTACAAAAACCTTCATTCGTATTCATCGATGGCCATGCTGCCCAACTTGAGTTTGAAGAAATCCTTCATCTTTCTGTCATAGTACCTTTTGGTCAGGTATTTCTTCTCGAAATACCTCTTGAACTCCTTCCAAGTGATATCTTTATCTCTGATGTGCTGCACCTGCACAAATTGATCTCACCACATGGATGCTTTTCCTTTTAGTTGATACATCGCAATTCTTCCTTCTGCATGAGGGGAATAATTCTGTAGTTGGAAATATTTCCTCATGCCTAGCAACCATGTTTCAACATCTTCCTCCTTCTTATGTTCTCCATCGAACGTTGGAGGCTTGATCTTGTTCATCTCTCCTTTCAATTCATCCCTTCCAGATGTTCGGTGATTTCTAGTAGGGGACAGGCTTGAACTATTGTGTGCTTACCAGCTGGAATTCTTTGGGGAGTGAATATGATGTCATATACCACTCCTCAATCTTATTCTTCTCTCAGGAGTCCTACGACTCTCTGTCTTGCTTGAGCCACTCCTCCTCTCCAACTTCTTTTCTATTCTTTCCAGGTTCTTCAACATTTTTAAGTTGAATTCTCCCTGCTAATCCCTGACCTTCATGAACTTTCGACTATCATCTCAGTGAGCCTGGGCATATTTTTGCAATCTTTCAATGAGTTTCATCATATTTTCTTCCTTATCCATCTCTTTTCCGTTCCCATTAGAGTTTGATCCTTCGACTCCCAAGTTGACATCCCTTCCTACCCTTCCGTCCTATGTTTCGGAGGCAATATGTACCTTTTCCATTTCTATACTCAGCATAGATTCACAGTTGACCTGACACTCGTTGAATTCTACACACACAATGTGTGATCAAATGAAGTTTGTCAGGCCCTTAAACCTTCAAGAAACTTACAACACTCATAATCCAACATGAACAAGAAAAACATTTCGATTCCATTAAGTTTTTTGAGCTCTGTTTGGCTCTGCAAATTTTGGGACTTCTGGTTTCAGGGTCTCGGCCCACGAGACTCTCATTCTCACTTTCAGGTGATATCTCCCTCTTTCTCCCTACCCTCGTATCCAAAGGCACCTTTCACAACTTCGCGATTTCGCAAGTTCGCAAGTCGAAGACCCTCGACTCTTCTTCCTCCAAACGCCGATACCCAAGATGCGATACGGGTATGGGTCCTTCCTTGCTAGTGCATACTACATATAACTGTAGGCTAGGGCTAAGTGATAGAACCTCTCACAACTCACGACTTCACGAGTTGGAGTGTTGATCCCTTGTGCTTCTCCTTTGCGAATCTAGAAATCCCGATTTACTTTACCCTCCAGGCGCACATAGCACAAGTGTCTCCACATCTACAGTGGCAAGTGGCACCCTCAGGAGGGTCCACGTTATCTATGGTGACATCATCAGGTCCCACCATGCTCACTTTTCTTTTGTCCCACTGGTACGTGGTACACACCCACGTGTCCACATCCATTCCAAGTGAAATCCAACGATTAGACCTTTCTCAAATCTATAGCACAGATCCTTTCGACGTTTCGAGGTTTCGAGCATTGGGAGTTCATGAATCCACACCTCTCAAACTTCCATTTGCCAAAATCCTGAAATTACTGTCAACCCCTCCACTTGATCCAACGGTCAATTTCCTATGTTACGATCTACGATGTAGATCATTTCGGAATTTTGAGTTTCTTTATTTCACGACTTGCAAAAACAAGTTTCTTCCCTTTTGGTTTCCTGGGTGACGAAACTTTGTTCGGAAACCATGTGTTCCCCCCTGATGGATAGTCCCGACGAATTAGGGGTTTCCCGTATCGTGATTTCCACGTTCCTGTGCAACTCCAAAGGTTTTTGTTTTTTTTTACTCTGCACGCGTTTTCTAGATCTGACAATCACGAGGGTTCTCCTCTTCCTCGAATAGATCCTACGAATCCAACACTTCTGGTGTGGAGTACTCTCTCCCTATGGCCAGATAACACATCGGTTGTGGTTTCATAACACCGCTACACCTCCTGAGCTTGGTAACACAGTCAAGTAAATCCTTGACACTCAGGAGCATTCAAAGGTACGAAATTGGTCCTCCAAACACAATTTCTCCTCAAACCCTCGGTCCAAAGACCACTCAACTGGCCCATCTAGGCTCAGCATCGAAACCTTCGCTCTGATACCATATTGTAACACATATTTCTTTCTGAATTTGTAACGCTCTGATACCATACTGTAACGCCCCCTTTCCATCAGCCAGGCAGGTGCTACTTCACAGAATAACAATCTCATGCTTAATTATATATATACATACATACATATATATATATATATATGACATGCATATAAAACAGGTTAAACACATTTAAACTCAGAGTGAGCATAAGAATTATTGTTATTATAAATAATCAATGGCTTTAACATTAATTCATATGCACAACAGAATACATGATAATTATAAATACACATACATGCAGTGACATAATTGAAACATCATTCGGTACTTATCTTTGAAAATGGTGATTATTCCACCAACCAGATGCAGGCCTTCCACGAACCTCCCAGCCTTAGACTATGTTTCTCATCAAGCTCAGCAGTAGGTCACCCCTGAGCTAGGACTAATCTCCACCCCAAGGCAAGGAATCCTAGGCTAGGCTGAGGTTAGAGGGAAAACACATGGGCACAAGGAAGTAATTCTCTCCCAGGAACCACTCATACTCACTGCCCACAGACTCTCCTTCCCCACATGCATGTTCCACCCCATGAGTATACACCTTCTATGTCACCTAGATATTCCTTCAACTACTAACCTCCCTTTCCTTGGGTTTCGGCAACAGGTCGGACCGAAATTCTCTGAGCTCTACGACAACTACAGGGTTCCTTCCAGGAGCTCTCTCCTTCCTCAGTACACTCTCTCACATGGAGAGAGTCCCTCACAGGTCAAGCAACCTATTCTTCCAACTTCATCCACCTCTCTCACCTGGAGAGAGGGTTGTATGATTGGCCAATGAGCCACATAGGGTCTACACTACACGTCCACCATAGTCAATAGGAATTCAGACACGAACAACCCCTGGGCAACAACAGACAGGTGAAATAGCATAACCAAGCTTAGCAGGGATGAGACACTTCCATTTTCTCAATCCAGAAGCATGGGATAGACTCACGCTCTATTTCATAGGGATGCGTACGAGTTTTCCATGCAGGGGTCGACTCAGACTAAACAATTCACAACCGAAGGGGTGTACCAGCCTTTCCCAAGCNGGAGGAGGAACCCCCAACGTGGCTCATCTCAGCCATTTTATTTGCATGTGCCTGGGTTGACACTTGTCACCCATGCAACTACATGCATTCCTTCAGCATGTGTTCCTTCCATTAGGAAGTTGTTTGTCCTTCCAAAAGAACTTAGGATAAAACATATTATTCACATGTATTTTGGAATAATATTAAAATATTATTCCCAAGGACCTAATCCCCTAGGCTCAACACTTAGTCCCTTTTCCCACCTTCCAGCCCCTAATCCCTTTCCCACTCTGTGGAAGCTTAGTCCCCCATCACGCATTCATCATGGTTAGTCTGCACGCGACAGTGTTTATATTTTATTATTGTTCCGCATAAATACATGTACAAAATAAGGCTCTTGGCCTTCAACACTTAGGCTCTCTAGCCTAACAATCACATAAGCCCACTAGCTTATACAAACTCAGCTCACCAGCCTATAAAACATATTTACAATTCAATTCATAAACAAGATTTACAATAGGGCTCGGCCTTGGGGACATTACAATTTCATCCAAAGAACATGTGTACAACACGATGTTGTTGCAATATACTCTTCCTCAGATGTAGATAAAGATATTGTTGATTGTTTCTTTCTTAGCCATGATACTAAACACTCACCTAAGTAGAACATTGCTCCACTGGTGCTTCGTTGATCATCAATACAACTTGCCCAATTTGCATCTATGTAGGCAATAAGTGATAGATCCTTTCCTTTTGGATACCATAATCCAAACTCTTATGTCCCTTTGAGATATCTGAAAATCCTATTCACTACTAATACATGTGATTCCTTTAATGTTGCTTGAAATCATGCCACCTGTCCAACTGCCTACATTACATCTGGTCTAGATTTTGTCACATATAGTAGGCTACCAATCATTGACTTGTATTGCCTATGATCTTTAGACTTTGAATCATCTTATTTTCTTAACTTGCAATTGGTTTGCATGGGAGTGATAACTGGTTTGCAATATTCCATTCCAAACCTCTTTATCATTTCTTTGATATACATGGTTTGAGAAATAAAAATTCCTTGGTGGATTTGACGTATCTAAAGTCCCATAAAAAAGGATAGTTCTCCTAGTAATGACATTTCAAATTCATTATGCATATCCTTTGCAAATCTCTGGCTTAACCTGTCATCATCACTACCAAAAATAATATCATCAACATAAACTTCAATTAATAAAATACTATCTTGACCTACCTTGATGTAGAGGTTGTTGTTTGCACTTCCTTTTCTGAACCCTGTCTGTTGTAGACATTTATCCAGTCTAGAGTATCATGCTCTAGGAGCCTATTTTAGACCATTCAAGGCCTTCTTTAATTTACACACATAATCTACGTTCTCTGACAACTAAAATCCTTCTGGTTGTTCAATGTAGACTTCTTCTTCAAGTTCCCCATTTAGAAAAGATGATTTTACGTCCATCTGATACACCTTAATATTTTTGGAGCATGCATAACCTAAAAGCAATCATATTTCTTCCATTCTAACAACTGGGGAAAATGTCTCTTCAAATTCAATTCTGTCAACCTGTGCATGTCCTTTACATACCAATATATCTTTATTCCTTGTACCCTGTCCATCTTCATTCAATTTATTCATGTATACCCACTTTGTGTTGATCACATTCTTATCCTTTGGTCTTGGAACCAATTCCCAAGTATCATTTTTCTCTATTTGATCCAATTCTTCATCAATGGCCTTATTCCAAAATTCATCCTTGTTGGCCTCTTCAAAACAGGTTGGTTCAATCGTAGATGAGAGTGCTAGGTGTGTTTGTTCTGGTGAATGTGTTCTTCTTCTAGTATCAACTCTTGCATCTTTGTTTCCGATAATTTGATCTGAAGGATGATTCTTTTGTACTCGTCTGCTAGGTGTCTTTGGAGGCACTTTATTAACTTGCGCTTCTCCTTCTGTCACATCTTCTTCAGCTTCCCCTTCTAATTCCTTTTCATCTTTTTCTTCTTCTTCGTAAAGTTGTTCCATTGATTCATTTTCTTCTTCCTTTAATTCTTGTCTACCTATTTCATCAATTGTTACGTTTATGCTTTACACAATTTTTTTCAATCTCAGGTTGTAACACTTGTATGCTTTCTTTTTACTTGAGTAACCAACAAGTACTCCTTTTTCCACACGAGAGTCAAACTTTTCCATTCTACCATCTTCTCTTTTGAAGTAGCATTTGCTCCCAAAAACTCTAAAGTGCTTCACATTTGTTGGTCTTCCTTTCCATAGCTCGTAGGGAGTTTTGTCAGTGTTGTTTCTGAGCATTACTCTGTTTTGAATGTGAATTGTTATATGCACTGCCTGTGTCCAAAAAATATATGTCAATTTGGAATCCATTAGCATTGTTCAAGTCATTTCCTATACTGTCATGTTCTTTCTTTCAACAACTCCATTTTGTTGAGGTGTCCTAGCAACAGAGAATTTCCTTTTTATTCCATGACTTCTGCAGTAGTCCATAAATTCCTTTGAAGTGAACACTCCTCCATTATTAGATATCAAGCATTTGATTTTTGAATCCATTTAATTTTCAACCATTTCCTTGTAGATCTTGAAGTTTTCAAAAGATTATGACTTATTATTGAGAAAGAAAACTACAATCATTCTTGTATAATCATCAATTAATAACATAAAGTATTTCTCACCTTTTAAACCCTTTGTTGTAGTTGTTCCAACTAGATCAGTATGCACAATTTCTAGTGGTCTTGTGTTGAATATTCCTTTGATTTAAATTTGGTCTTTGTTTGCTTTCCTTGTTGACAATGCTTGCATAAAGTGTTTGTTGGTTTCGTGATATGGGACATTTCTCTGACTGCTTCTCTTTTGTTGACTTTGTCAAGGTTATCAAAATGTATGTGACCCATTCTTCTGTGCCATAGCCAACTTTCATCTTCCTTTCCTAGACAACACTTTTCATTTCCAATTTCACTTAACACATATATGTTGCTTGAAGTTCTCACAGCTGTAGCAATCAATTTTCCTTAACCTTATTTTCTTATCTCGCACTTTTGTGAATCAAAACTAACTTTATGACCTTGGTCACACATTTGACTCACACTTAGAAGATTATGTTTCATATCTTCTACTAGTAGAACATTTTCTTCCTTTGTATTCTTGTTCCCAATTCTGACTGTTCCTTTTCCAATGATTTTAGTTGAATCATCATTTTCGAAGGAGACTAATCCATCTCTTTCCTTTCTTAAAGTAAGAAACCTATCTATATCACCTGTCATGTGTTTTGAACAACCATTGTCAACATACCAACCATGTTTCTTCTGCTTAGCTTGTAGAGTGAGTGTTCATTCTTCATTGCTATATTGATTCTTCTTTCTTATCCATGTCCTTCTCTGAGGTTCCTGTCTATGACTATTGTTATTTTGTTGCGGTTCTCTAGGAGGGACTATCATTCTACAATCTTTGGCCATGTGTCCAAAGTTGTTACATTTGT
>SNQJ01S0042225.1:100049-154487 GCA_010110895.2 Picea sitchensis | reverse complement strand
ATCTGCAAAGCGTCTTCCCGTGAGGGATTTCACCATAAGGGGACCACTTTGGAGTTCATCCATTTGTACTTCTTATCAACCATGAAAAGATAATAATGATTCATCTTTACATCAAACAAAATTGGGTCCATTACCCAAACCTTTGTGCTATCATTCTTTCTTCAAGGGTTGACATCAAAGACAACCAACCTTAATCAACAATGCACTAGAAGTTTTCCTACACTTGAGAAAAGGATTTCCTTTTCCAAGTAGGTAGGTTAGTGAATAAATAATATTTTAAAATGTTGCATATGGTAGTCTAAGTTTATTGCAATATTTTTTATGTTTTGAATAAAGGAATAAAGGAGAATGTCAAAGACTAGAACAACTTCATCAAATATGTTTTCTTTCTGCAATCCAATCCTTCAAAGAATTATGGCAATGGTTGATAATTTTGGTTAAAGGACTATCATTTTTCTCACCTTTTGGATAGATCATCATGGTGGTACCTTCTTTATATCATAAATCCTTATTTAGTGAGTTAGATATACTCCATGCAGATCCAAAGCTCACATTTTTTTGTTCCAGTTTGAGGTATAGGAATCTTGTACAAGCAATATAGTAAATTTGAAAATGCATTGTTTTGGTATGTTCCATGGTTTGAATGAGTTGAATTATATCATCAAAATCAACATATTCTTCATTTTATTATGAACCATTTTCTTAGCACACATCAAGCGAGCCAGAGTTTAGCATTTGTCTCTCAGATCATCATCCAACAAGAGAAGGTAAAGTTGGGTAAGCAATTTATGTTTCTAGGTATTCATCTAACTGGGAATTCATGTAGACAAAATTCTTGAATCTTTTCATATTTTCCACTTTACATTTCATATTTCATTATCTACCCATCATCATCCATCTCCCTATGAAATCGATGATTTTGAAAAAGTTGAGTGTAAAACAAATCCTTTCCACTTAGGTCTGATATCATATATATCCAAAAATTACCTCCTATGTATATTTTATTACATGAGGAAATGCAATTATTTGAGTGTGGAGGAGATGTTGGACCTCATCACTAACACATTTTACGATGTCATTTAGTCATTTTCATTACTTTACCCCTTCATCATCATTCCTTTCATCACTCATATTTTTGCATCTGACCATTTTTACCTTATATGAGCTTCATGTGGCATACTTACACTAAAGTGGTTGATTTCCCATGTTTTGATGATTACTTAGGGTAGATATTGTGATTTCCTAACTTACCCTGAAATTTGGCAATTGTTGGCAATTCTGTCATTGATTGGCAGTTCTGGTAGTCAAATTTTCCATGTCATTTATGAACGGATGAAGAGGAATATCAAAAATGTAAAATATGTTTTTTGTGAAGAATGGGGTCATTTAGATGACTGTTAAGGAAACTCTGCAAGAAGTACAAAAGAAGGGGTGTATGGTTGAGATTTCCAAAACTGGTCTAACTAGCCTGCAATTATGTAGCTAAGTGGTTTGACCAAGTGGCGACCCATATCGAAGAATTTGGGCACATGCATCTCATGGAATTTGATTTTATTATCATATTCAAACTATATTAGATCAAATCCAAGATTTGGTGGTGAAATATCCACATGTTTATGATCTAGGATTTGTTAGTTAGAGATCCACTTGTTTAGGATCTTATCTCATCTTATTGTAACTCATTTTCCTTTTGTGAAGGAGAATCTATATGCATAAATATGAGACGATATCATTAAGCTTGAGTAGTTAAGTTAATAATAAGGAGTTAGAGAGTTGAAGGAGTTAGAGCATAGAGTTCCATATTGAAGAGAAGGATAATTGTAATTATTTGGATGTTGGAATAAAGAGCTTGTTGTTGCATATCAAGAGTTCTTTGTTGTAGTCCTTCTTGGTATCATATGCCAAGAGAGTCAGGGCCCCCTCTCTCTGGTATACGCTATCCAATAGCTTCTTTTTTTGTGTGTGATGTTATTTTAGTAGCTGTTCATTTCATTTCATGTTCATTCATTTATGCAAGCATGGTTTCCCTATAGAGTTAGGCATTGAAGACTGACTTTCTTTAGTAATATCAAAACTAGTTGATGATCTTTCTTATCAACCAAAGGAATGTGGTTAATATTTGAAGCATAATTCCAATGACCTTAGTTGAATTTTTTAGCCTTTCATTTAACTTTCTTAGCTTAGAGTTAGTTTCCTAGTCATGCATATATTTTTTCAACATGTCACAAGTCTACGGACATTGGATTGATAAATTTAATGTAGTAGAGTCCGATCAATAGAACTGACTGATAGGATCCTAGGAAAGATAAACCCAACTATAATATAAGGACTCAAGTAGGATCCATGTTCAAGGGTGACCCAACTGATGTTGTCATTTTAAGAATAGACCAATGGTAAAAAATCCCCCACTCTTTTTTTAATTTTTTTTTCACCTTCATGGTTTAACGAGTGCGAAAGAGGAATAGAAGTATGATAGATATAGTGTCTTTTTCGTGTCCTTTAATGAGTCTGAAAAAGAGACAAAAGTGTACTTGATAGTTTATTTTTCGTGTTTTTTTACGAGTCCAAGAAAGAGATAAAAGTGTACTCGACAATGTCTTTTTTGTGTTCTTTTATGAGTCTGAAAAGAGATAAAAGTATAAACGGTGGGAGAGAATGAGTGGCTTACCAACATGATCCTATGTTCCAAGTGCATGGAATCGACTTAAGAAAAATGAATGTAAATGGTACAAGAAATTGATATCCATTCTTAGCCATTTCTCTCTCCATGGGAAGGTGGATGCAAAACGAAGGCCAAATAGTGCAAGAGATGGATGGCCAAGGCTATTGTATAGCAGTAAGCAGAATTTTGGAAAATAATAGCATAGTGGATGGAATTATGACACAAGCATAAAACAAATAGGAGACCATTAACCAACAATAAAAGTTGTCAGGAACCCCCACGGGATGTGAGAAGAATATATACGAAGAGAGAAAAATAAGGCTCAATCTTCAAGTCATGGTGGGGCTAAAGGAGGGCTCTGAGGACTACAGGAAAATAGAAGCATGGGTACAAAATTGAAATATGGGTGATAACTAGGGAGCCCATGAAGGGTAGGAAATATCATAATAGTGATGATGTGAAAAAGGAGTGGCTAAGGTCATAACCGGTCAAGATCCAACCTAACGCTTAGTGTTAGTAGTATGGACGATTAATAATGCAAAGGAGGAAATGTAGGGAAAACCCTATCCCTCTTGTTGATTTTTGTGGTAGCATTAGATAGGTGCTTCCACATTGGCATGTTTATATCATGTGGAAGTCATCAAGAATATTCTATTATTGATTTTACTTTAGTTAAAAGGAATTAATTAAAGTAAAATTGTATTTATTAGTGAATTGAGTTATTTAAGGAACATGCTTAGCATGCAGCATGTAATCTAAATATTAAGTGGGTGTGAGAAGTAATCCCATTTGTATATCACTTTGAATATTGTAAATAGATTTTAACTCATGATTATAAAAGAAAGGCTAGGAGAAGGAGGAAGACACTTGTGTTGAAGGACTCTGACATAGATGGGACTCTTGACGAGAGGTCAAGGTTGGGAGACCCTTAGTGAGATGTCAAGAGCAAGGGACCTTGGTGAGAGACCAAGGTGAGGATCTTTGGTGAGATGAAAAGATAGGGAGACTCTTGGTGAGAAGCAAAGAGAAAGGGACCTTTGATGAGATGCCAATGTTGAGGATATTTGGTGAGATTCCAATATTGGAGATAGAAAAGAAGGACATTTTCTAGTGTGAGTGTAGAAGCAAAGAAGTACTTTTTCTTACACTAGAGTGAGGATTTTTCATAGGTTGGGTGAAGAGATTTCATCCAAGTGTTGATGAAGAGAGGGTTGGATCATGAAGGAATATGATTCAAGATCTTGTATAGGTGGAGAATGAATTCCATCTAGAGGTCATACATGTCGAGAAGGAGAGAGAGCAGAAGCATTCGCAGGTGGGTTTCAAAGGACAGAGACCATAGGAAAGAAGAGTGTCATACAAAAGTGGTCATACAGGATTTTTGTACACACCCATAAGCCATAGTGAAGATAGTCATGGATATATGTGGGATGTAGTGGAGACAGTCATGAATGTATGTGGGTCAAAGGAGGACAAGTCATGGATTCCTTGGGAAATGTGTTGGTACAAGGTCGTATAGCAGCATAGGAATTTCTAGGTTTTTATGCAATGTATACTTCTCTTAATGGGTCATTTTTCCTGTTACGGGAGCCTTGATTTGAACTTAATAAAAGAATCATTGGATTGGTTTTCCCTTAAGGGTTTTTCCAGTGGTTTACCCAAAAATATTGGTGTTTATGTGTGGTTGATTTGGTTTCTCCGTTTATGATTTTGTTGCATGTTTAGTTGATTAATCAGTTGTTATTTTAGTAGATAAAGTGATTTTAGTTTGATCTAATTGTAGGGTGTTGAGTAGAGTGGTAAAATATCAACATAGTATTAGTGCATACCAACGGTTGAGTCCACTCAGGAATATTTTTCAACATGGTATCAAAGCAAGGTTTCTCTAAGAGGAAACGAAGTGCACATGGTATCGATAGATCTATGAGATTGGAGTGAGTAGGGGAGAGATTGAGTTTAGATATAGGGTTACAGAAGCATATCTGTGGGATCAAGAGTGTTGAGGTTGGTGATTGAAGGAATAAGCACAAATCCACTTTCTTTTGCAGAAAATTAGTTATATTTGTAGGAGATATTAGTAGATCTATAAATCAGCAGGAGGGAATCAAAGGACTCATTTCTAGGAAACATCAAGGATTTGAAGGAGAGAGGGACGAGATGTGAGTATACAAGGAATTTTTCTCATGTTCTTCAGTCATATACTTTGGAGAAAAGATGGACTTTTTTTCAAGTGCTTGAGCCACGGAGGACAGTGACTCAAAGGGATCTCAGATGGGTAAAGAAGGGAATTCATCCAAAGATCAGAGGATGACAGATTTATTGGAGTTAGTGACTCATGGATAGATAAAAGAAGGAATTTTTATCAAGGAGATATTAGAAAGGGGTGAATAAGGAATTTAACCTAGAGATATAATCAGTTAAAAGGAGAAGAGAATTTGTAGGAGCGGCTAGAATAGTAGCATGAGCAGCGGATAAATCTTGTGGAAAGGACATATCTAGGAAGTAGAGGTAATACAGGTACAGGATCGTACAACAGCAGTAGAGGTGCTCGGTTGCACGTGTTGGATATTTTTTAGTGGACAGAAGACACACACAGAATGAGTGAGTAATATCTCATTAAGTGGATGGATAAGGAATTTCATTCAAATCTGTAAGGCAGGGTTTGAAGAAAAGAGAAAAGGGGAAGTAAGGGATATAGCAATCAACCAACAAGACCGAAGGAATGATCTTGAGGTTTTTAGGGCTTGGTTGTTAGTTGATTTTTATTCCTTAGGAGAACCATTATACTAGGACGGGAGCCTGTAAAGGGATCCAAGAGGATCTTGGATCATGGATCAATGTCAATGGTAGAGAATAGGGAGCAAGTAGCCCTTAAGGTTGAGCAGCGCAAAGGGAGTCATCCTTCAAGTTCAAGTGATAAGGAGTTATTGGATATGTGTTATATTCTTTGCACGACTAGAAAAATAAATCGCCTCAGTTTTTGTGACCATTTTTGGGTGGTCCTGGATTTTCATGTCCATTTATGGGCGATTTTTCGGCACATGCTTTTTCACCGATGGATTTCTATTTTTGTTTAAGGAATTAGGTTTGTTGACTAATCTAGGTCATTGGATTAGGGTTTTGATGTAATTGGATCCTATATGTATATTTTATTGTAAACAATGTATGATATGAATGAATATAGAATATGTTTGTTTTCCTAATTTGGGTTTTCAGGGGAAAAATCTCTATGTAATGTTTGTATTTTCCATTGTATCTTTTTTGTTCTTTTATTGAAAATATGTTTGCAGTATAATATTGTACAAGGTTAAAATCTACATTTTCTTTTAGAGAAATTATTTTCTTCAAGGGGATGCCTTTGTGGTCAGGGGTTTGGCTCGGGACTCTAATAAGCCTTGTTACAGTGGGAGATCTATGGTATTGATTCTTCAAGTGAATAGAAATGAAGAGAAGTTTGAAAATAGATATCAATAAATTTAATGGGAAAAGTTTTGAGTTGTGGAAGCTCAAGATGGAATATTTGTTGGTAGAAAGAGATCATTGGGTCATAGTGGATCCAAGTACTGCACCTACAAGAATGTCAACAAATGACTGGAAAAATTTGGATCAAAATGCAAAGAGAATAGTCTGATTGTGTCTCTCATATTCAGTATTACTGAATGTGTCAGGGGAAGCTACAACCAAGTAGTTATGGGATAAGTTGGGGAACTTATATCAGTCTAAGTCCCTAGTAAATGAATTGTTCCTACGGAAAACGTTGTATAACCTGAAGATGAGAGATGGAGACTCAGTGAAAGAGCATCTCAACACCTTCAATACTATGGTAATTAAATTGTTATCTGTTGAGATTAAAATTTCATATGAAGATAAGTGTATTAGTTTATTATTCTCTTTACCAAAATCATGGGATAGTCTGGTTGTGGCCATAGGTAGTAATACAACTACCTTGAGTTTTGATGATGTGGTATCATCCTTGTTGTCGCAGGAGATGAGACTTAAGAATATGGAAGGATACATATGCATTATTTTCAAAAGGACGCTCCCAGGATATAAATATATATAAGTCCTCAAGTGGGAGATCTAAGTCTAAGGGTATATCTAAATCTCCCAGAATTTTTTTAAACGTATGTTGGAGATGCATAAAAGAAATGCAGTTCAAGAAGCAATGTAGATCAAAAAATGTTGAGAAAGTCAAGGGATTTGAAGGTAATCCCTCTACAGAAGAAAGGACCTTCAAGGAACAAGGAGGGGATGTGCATTTGGATTCTACAAACACACATGCACATTATGAGGCATGGTTGGTTGACTCGGGTGCATATTTTCATATGACTCCCCATAGGGAGTGGTTCTGTGAATATGAAAGGTATGATGGAGGTAATGTTTTCCTAGGTGATAACTCGACAACCAGAATCATAGGAAGAGGAAAATTCAAGTTGAGGCTCATAGATGGAAGGATTATAACACTTCCTCATGTTCTCCACATCCCAGGATTGGATAGAAATTTGATTTTTGTAACCAAAATGGACGATGCAGGGGTAAAAACAGTATTTGAAAAAGAAACATGTAGGATGGTTCGAGGAGCAATGGTGTTGTTGAAGGGAGTTCATATTGTAACTCTGTATAATTTAAAAGGAAGCATTATTATTGATGTTTGTAATATTTCCATTGTTCCTAATATTGGAGCATAAGAAGAAAAACATCCTACAGTAACTGGAGAAAAGGCTATGCTGTGGCATCCACGACTAGGGAATATCGGAGAGAAGGGCTACACGATAAAGGTATGTTTGAAGGTATGTATAACTTCTCTTTGGATTTTGATTTATGTGAACATTGTGTATATGGGAAGCAAAATCGGGTAATATTCCCCTCTGGTGCAATGAGGGCAGAAGGAATTTTAAAGCTAGTGCATAGTGATGTGTTTGGACCTATGATGGTTCCATCATTGGGAAAATATGTGTACTATGTCTCATTTATAGATGAATTCTCGAGGAATACTTGGATATATTTCCTCGGGAAGAAATATGTATTCTTTGACAGGTTTACAGAATTTAAATCTCTTGTTGAGAATCAAACAGAGAAAATAATTAAGGTGTCGAGGACAGATAATGGTGGAGAGTTTTGCGGTAATGAATTTGAAGAATTTTTTAAGAAGTGTGGTATAGAAAGGAAGAATACTACTCCATATACACCTCAAAAGAATGGATTTTTAGAAAGGATGAACAGGATGATGGTGGAAAATCAAGGTGCATGCTCAATCGTGTCGGGTTAGGGAAATAATTTTGGGCAGAGGCAGTGGGTACTGCATGTTACCTGGTCAACATATCACCCTCATCATCACTGGATGACAAGAATCCATAAGAGGTATGGACTGGTAAGAAACATTCTCTCACACATCTCAATTTATTTGTATGTGAGTCCTATGTTCATGTTCCAAAGGAAAATAAAAGTAAGCTAGATAAGAATGTTGAAAAGTGTATCTTTATTGGGTATAAATATGGTGTCAAAAGTTATAAGCTTTGGAACCCAAAAAATAAGAAGGTTGGGTATAGATGAGATATGGTATTTAGATAAATGAAGGATGTTTTAAAACAAGAAGTCCTACCAAGTAAGGAAGAACCAGAGAAAATAGATTTTGAGCCAAAGGATGATGAATTAGACTCTACAAAAGAACAAGAATCAGAAGAAGAAGATCCTCATACTCCAGTATTGAGGAGATCGGTGCGGGGAAAAAGGATACTAGAAAGGTATACTCCATATGATTTCCATTCAAATTTTTCTTTGTCTATTACTGATGATGATCCTAGAACTGTTAGGGAGTAAGTGGATTTAGAGGATGGAAAACTCTGGAAAAAGAACATGGTTGAAGAAAAGGAAGTCTTGGATAAGAATGCGTCTTGGGATCTAGTGGAGTTGTCGACTAGAAGAAATATCATTGGAAGTAAATGGGTATTTAAAAATAAGTTGAATGCAGAAGGCAAAGTGGAGAAATACAAATCTCATTTAGTAGCAAAGGGTTATTCCCAAGTTGAGGGAATTGATTTTGGTGAGAGTTTTTCTCATGTTGCCAAGTTAACTTATATTATATTTATGTTATCTATTGTTGTTGCATTTGATTTTGAAGTAGAAAAAATGGATGTGAATAGAACGTTCCTACATGGGGATATGGAAGAAGAAATCTATATCAAACAACCAGAAGGCTTTGTTGTGAAGGGAAAGAAGGAGTTGGTATGAAAGCTAAAAAAGTCCCTTTATGGTTTAAAATAATCACCAAGGATGTGGTATCAAAAATTTGATACTTATATGCTAGGACTTGGCTTCACAAGAAGCAAAGAGGATCACTATGTGTATTTTAAATTAATTGGTGATCATTTGTTTTATTTGGTCTTGTATGTGGCTGACATGTTGCTGATAGGAAACAACAAGGATATTATCGAGGATGTGAAAACTCATTTTTTCTCTGAATTTGAAATGAATTATCTTGGTGTTGTAAATTTCATTTTGGGCATGGAAATTAAAATAGATCAGAAAAACAGGAAACTCTTATTAAATCATAGAAAACACGTCGAGACAGTATTGAAGAGGTTTAATATGCATGAATGTAAACCGGTCAGGATCCCTATTCCTGTAGGTGTAAATTTATCTGTGGATCAATGTCCCAAGCCACAGAAAGAGGAGGAGGACATGTCTTGTGTTCCATATGTGAGTGCACTTGGAATATTGATGTATGCAATGGTCTGTACTAGGCCAGACATTTCACATGCAGTGGGAGTTTGGAGTAGGAATATGTCAAAACCAGGGAAGGAGCATTGGACAGCAGTAAAGAGGGTTTTTAGGTATTTGTGTGGCACTACTAGCTATGGATTGTGCTACCAAGGAAAACCAGGATTGGACAGAGTGTTGGACATACATGTCTTTTTGGATGCAAATTGGGTTGGATGCCTGGATCACAAGAGATATACAAGTGGGTATGTGTTTAAATTGTTTGGAGGAGAAATCAGTTGGATGAGCAAAAGACAATATGTAGTGGAACTTTCAACTATAGAAGTTGAATACATGGCAGCCACTCATGCAAGAAAGGAAGTGGTATGACTACAAATATTTTGTTCAGGTATTGGGTTGGTACAACATGTTGTAAGGATAGATTGTGACAATCAAAGTGCAATTTTTCTGGCAAAGTAGTTGACTTATGATTCAAAGACAAAGAATATTGATGTTCAATATCACTTTGTGAGAGACATGGTATCATATCCTTGGCCCAGGTTCAATTCCCCCGAGTTACGTTGAAGGTGGGTGTTGTACTAACCATCTCACCTCTGGGAATTGATCTCATAGACTAACTCCCACCCTAGGAACATGGGACTAACCACCCACTCAAGGTAATGTTGTTGGTTTTGAATTTTACTAATACCTATGGGTTTTGGTGTAATGGAAAACCTTAACAAGAGCATCCTTCCAAGTATTTCAAGAAAGATTCATGGTATGAGATGGCCATGCAGGAGGAGAAGGAGACTTCTAGGAGCATGATCAGAGGCAATGATTCTTCAGAGACAGGTATGAACATCATGGAAGGGATAGCTTTTGTGTCAGAAGGAGCATCCAAACAGGTGGATTGGAGAGCAAGCATGGTAGTAGATCTGGTAGAAAATATAGAGCCAAATCTAGGCAGGAGAATTAATTTCCTCGCTAAGAGGGAGTGTTGATGTTTTTTGTAGCATCAGATAGGTACTTCCACATTGGCATGTGTCTAGCATATGGAAGTCGTCAAGAATATTCTAGTCTTGAGTTTACTTTAGTTAAAAGGAATTAATTAAAGTAAAATTGTATTTATTAGTGAATTGATTTATGTAAGGAACATGCTTAGCATGAATCATGTAATCTAAATCTTAAGTGGGTGTGAGAAGTAATATAAGTTGTATATCACTTTGAATATTAGAAATAGATTGTAACTCATGATTATAAAATTAAGGATATGAGAAGGAGGAAGACACTTGTGTTGAGGGGGTCAACGCAGTCAAGACTCTTGATGAGAGGTCGAGGTCGGGAGAATCTTGGTGAGATTCCAAGAGCAAGGGACCTTGGTGAGAGACCAAGGTGAGGATATTTGGTGAGATGTTAAGATCAGGAAACTCTTGGTGAGATGCCAAGAGAAAGAGACCTTTGATGAGATGTCAAGGTTGAGGATATTTGGTGAGATTCCAAGATAAGTATCTTTCATTAGATTCCAAGATCAAAGATAGCAAAGAAGTACTTTTTATAGTGTGAGGAGTGTAGAAGCAAAGATGGACTTTTTCTTACACTCGAGTGAAGAGATATCACAGGTTGGGTGAAGATATTTCATCCAAGTGTTGATGTAGAGAGGGTTGGATCATGAAGGAATGTGATTCAAGATCTTGGATAAGTGGAGAAGGACTTCCATATAGAGTTCATATAGGTCAAGAAGGAAAGAGACAAGAAGCATTTGTAGGTGGGTTTCAAAGGATAGATACCAGAGGAAACAAGAGTGTCGTACATAAGTGGTCATACGGGATTTACATACACATCCACATGTCACAATGGAGACAGTCGTGGAAATATACAGGTCACAATGGAGACAATCACATATGTTCATGATTCATAGAAGGAAAATTCATGGATGCCTTTGGAAACATGTTGGTACAAGGTCGTACAATAGGATAGGAATTTCCAGGTTTGTCTACAGTGTATACTTCTCTCAGTGGGTCATTATCCCTGTTACGGGAGCCATAATTTGACCTTAATAAAAGCATCATTAGACTGGTTTTCCCTCCAGTGTTTTTTCAGGGGTTTACCTGAAAATATTGGTGTTTATGTGTGCTTGATTTGGTTTCCTCTTTTATTCTTCTACTACATGTTTAGTTTATTAATCAATTGTGCTTTTAGTAGATAAAGTGATTTTATTTTCAGATAATTGTCGAGTGTTGAGTAGAGTGGTAAAATATCAACATGGTATCAGTGCATTCCAAGGGTTGAGTCCACTCAAAAATATTTTTCAACACCTATATGTCATTTTAGGAATATAAACCTCAAGTGTAGTGGATGTCGCCATCTTTAGAAAAATTCATTGTCATCCTGTCAAGATGAATATGCTAGATTCCAAGGTCAATTAAAGTGCAAATGGAATTAAAATAATAATGAGCTCAAATAAAAATAAAACCCACTTACTTGGTCTCATGCTAAAAAAATATTTTTGTATTCCCCAAAAATGTTATAAAAGAAAACTCACCTTGGTAAAAACACATTCTTCACTTGAAAAGAGAGGAGTGTGGAGATCTTGAGGAGGAATCCCTCTTCCAAGAGTAGGTATGGAGCTCATTGGGGATATTTCTTCAAGCATTCAGATAGCTACCAAATCTAGGTAAGAACTAGACCTTTGTTCTGCATTTCCTTGCTTGTTCTGCATTTCCTTGCAGATATGTTTCATGTTTAGAAGATCATGAGTTTGAAATAATCATAGTGGGGTGACCTTGTGTGGGCCTGTGAGGTATCATGAGAAAAGTATGGGTCATCGCACGATGTCCAAGGAATTATTCCTGTATTGAAACGGTCGTGTGCAAGTTTGCTATGGTTTTGTTTAGCATGTCGATTTGTGGGGTTTTGGAATTAATGGGTTTCTGATTTGTGGTTTTCTAGATGCAATAAAGAAGCCATCATGATTGAATGGAAGGAAATATCCCATGAGGTTGATGATTATGTTGCTCAAGGGGATCAAGCAACCTTGGTATCTCTTCGAGAGTGTGGGCTCCTTAATTTTTTTCGTTGTCCACTATAAGAAGGGATAATTGTTTTCTAGTTAGGATAAACCTCCTTGACAATACCATAAGTTTGATATACTTCTGGTTTATCCTAGTAGTTATCCCTGGGAATTCAGAGTGAGGGAGGGGATGGAGAAATAATTATATGAAACTTATGATCTTGTGAAGGGGAGCCAAACCTTTTCTTGTGTGGAGTTGAACTAGATTCATGTTCAAGGGATGAAGAAGGAAGCTTGGACGATTGTAGCACCATCAGGTTGTAAAATTCTTTCTTTTAATTTAATAAAATAACTTGGCCTATTTCTCTTAGACTTTCTTATTCATTTCTTGTATATTTGATCACTTTGTTTAAGTTATCAACTAGTAGGGTTTATATTAATTAATCACAGATAGTAGTAGGAGAAGCTTCCTTTGTTCTTGCATGATCGAATTCACAAGGGAGATGCTTGGATTGGAGCTCAGCTTCTAGAGTGGTGAGAACGAATGCCAGAAATTAGGTACATACAACTTTTTTCCTTATGTCTCAACCCTCCCACAATAAAATAGAATGGTTTTTTAGGAGGATGTTACTATCCACTTGTTAGAGTTTGTCTCACTTGTAGGGAACCCAAGTGAGGGGAGATCAAATTTTTAGTAAGCACTCATTTTTTTTTATCTTCTTTCCCCAAGCTACAATGGAGATTATGAATTTTTAATATATATTTTGGCATAGATCTATGTTGTATTGGTTTGTGGCTATGTTTTTTCATGTTGTAGTTCCACTGTGTACAATATCATGGCTACATTTTGATCGAGTCGTGGAAATATGCATCCACATTATATGTTCGATGGTCATATACTTAGTCAATGATTTCATGGATCTGCAGTGTATTAGTCGGCAGCCATGCTTTGAGTTAGATTATTTTGAGTATTGGTATTCCTACCTCGGGGATGATATTTGTAAATTTATGGATGTTTGATTTATTTTATGACAAATCTTCTGCCTTCGGTCCCTTGATTCCACATTGTTAAAATGTGTTTTGACCATTATTTTTATCTTATGATCTCACACTTTGAGGGGCATCTGTTATACACCATTTTGTCACACTTTGCTAAGTATTTTAAGTGTCACATTTCACTTTGCTAGTTGTCATAAGTGTCGCACTTCACTATGCTCAGTGTCAATAGTGTCGCAAATTCCATGGTCCATTATGTTAAGTGTCGTACCTTATTCCTCTCATTTTTCCTAAGTGTCGTCATCTCCACACCATGCAATAATGATCCATTTCATTCCCTTGAGAATAAAGAAGAGGAAAATTCCACTGAAAACCTACAAATTTGACCTTTTTCACTCAATATTGGCTTTGTTTGACCATGGAATCCCCCTTTCCCATGATGGAGGAGCATCCATACTCTTTTTCCAATGATATGGGAGCATCCTAGATGCCATGTCCACCTCTCTTGGGGAGCATCCATGTAGATTGGTTCAAACTCCATGATTTTAGGGGGAATCTTTGAGGAAGTTTTGGATAGTTCTTAGTTTGTTTTCTTGTTTTAATCAAGATATGGTTCGAGTTTTCTTCCATCCTATATTGAGAGAAAGTATAACAATGAAGATAATTCATATCCCACCTTATCCTCAACTATACTCTTGGTTTATCCTAGTATTTAGCCCTTCCTGCATCTATATAACCAGGGCATTCAAAGTGTGGGAGGGGATGGAGACAAAAGTATATCAAACTTATGATATTTTCAAGGAGATCCAAACCTTTTCTTGTGTGGAGTTGAACTAGATTAATGTTCAAAGGTTGAAGAAGGAATATTGGAGGATTGCAACATCATCAGGTTGTAAACTTCTTTCTTTTAATTTAATAAAAGAACTTGGCATGTTTCTCTTATAATTTCTTATTCATTTCTTGTCTATTTGATCACTTTGTTTAAATTATCAACTAGTAGGCTTGTTATTACTTAATCACATATGGTAGTAGGATAAGTTTCTTTTGTTCTTGTAGGATTGAATTTGCGAGGGGGATTCTTGGATTGGATCTCAACCGCTAGAGCAGCAAGGAAAAATGTTAGAAATTAGGTACACACACCTTTTCTCCTTCTCTCTCAACCCTCCGTCAAGAAAATAGAATGGTTTGTTAAGAGGATGTTAGTTTCCACTTGTTAGAGTCTCTCTCACTTGTAGGGAACCCAAGTGAGGGGAGCTCAATCTATCCGCAAGGGAAGAATTCTCACAACAAGGTGGAAATAGTGAAGAATTGCGTTGTCTCCAATTAAAATTGGAGATGATGACCATGGGAGTCCCCCCCACATTGGAGGAGGAGATTCCCCCGCACCTACGATGACACTCTAAAGGTGTATCTCACCCCTTTCATCGACTTCTCTTAAAGGTGTCTTGGGATATCTTGCGCTACCATGGTGGTCAACCTCATGACTAATGAGGCTATGGCACCCTATGTTGTACTAGACTCATATATTAGTCGATCATTATTTGTATGTATCAGGAGGCCAGTGGAGCCCCAATTTTTTATATGCACCACTTTTTTGAAGGATGTGATCATACATTGCAAATATATACATATATATACATATTTTGTTTCGACTTCTACCTATGGATGTCTAAATGATGTGATTATGAACCCATGTTTTATGTACATGCATTCTTAAATACTTAATTTAATGAGACAAATGCCAATCCAACATGTAGTTAGCTAATATATAATCCAATGCATTAGACCTTATTTGGACGTAGAAATATTCAATGTGCTAAAAGTAACGTTCAAGAATATGTACCCTCAAATAGTTTCACAACAACACGGGATGTTTGAAGTTATATGTGTGATTCAGTTGTGATACCAAAAGCTAGGATTCCAATATAACAACTAGATGACATATTCCAAGGGGGAGCACTTTGAATAATAGTTCAATAAGAGCACTATACTCTACAATATTATTGGTTGCGGTCCTAAGGTAGACACCTCATGAAATGATCATGAGTTGCTGCTAATTTTCAATGGAGAAAAGATACTTGATGGTGCAAATCCTCCCATGCCATATCATGTGTAGCCATGACCTCTGCGATGGCTTCATCATATGGAATTTCAAGATAGAGAAATTCATTAGTATCAGGAAGAGGAGAGTTATCCCAAGAGGGATTGGGATACTGATTAGAATCCACATCGTGAGGGGAATCCAAATCAGGGTCAGTGGATGTTGATTGTATTTCCTAATAGGTAATATTGACCAAGAAAGTGGCATGGATGATCTATATGAATCAACATCCTCAGGACGAGGTACCCCCCAAGGATCAATAGACCCAAGGGATCCACTGGTAAATGATGAAATCATTTTGATAGGAGAGATGTTTGTGTTAGAAAAATAGGATCGTGGAGCAATAAAATAAAACACAGAAGATACACAATACAATAGAGACACAGATATATGTGGTTCACCCAGTGTGGGCTATGTCCACCAGATAAATTTCTAGGTCCTTCCTTTATTATTATCCAGCAAATGAAGGGATACAGCCTACAACAAACCCACTGTAACTTCCTCTTTTTTCTCTCACAGTCTCCTATCTAATAATGCAATATTCACAATGATACATAACTGCAATACATTTCCCTCATAAAAAAGGTTTTCCTTCTAGGGAAAAAAACCCTAACAAAACCTCTACCATCATATCCGCGACCTTATAATGAACGACACAAATTTACAATGAAATTACAATATACATTTACAAGGCAATTTTTCCTTTGGGGGCCCACTTTCCCCCAAACCCCACAGAGGGGGTAACCCCCCTCTACACTCCTCCACGTGGAAGAGTGTACATTATTCTGGGGTGTAAATTATTCATGGGGTATAAACATGACTGAAAACAAAGACCTATGAATCAGCAAGATAATCAGGCTCCACAACCAACAATCTCCCACTTGGTGATCTCAACAACTCCACCGATGTTGTATATAATGGACTATGATCCTTCTTGGACCTGGAAAATTTCTCATCTTCATCTTCATTCTTGAAGACCAACTGAAACTGAGCAAGAACTTAGTTTCCCCCTGGTTACTCCCTTTGTTAACATGTCTGCGGGATTCTAACTAGTGTGTATCTTTTCCAATTTCAAATGTCCATCTTCCAAGATGGATCGTATAAAATGGTACCTGAGTTGTATATGCTTAGTATTACAATGAAA
Organism: Picea sitchensis; assembly: GCA_010110895.2. NCBI lineage: Eukaryota > Viridiplantae > Streptophyta > Pinopsida > Pinales > Pinaceae > Picea > Picea sitchensis. Next base: position 137,875 of record SNQJ01S0042225.1, on the reverse strand, counting down.
GTCTTATTTCTTTTCAAGATAAATGGCACTCTCACTCTCACAGTACAACCTGTTATTCTCCTACTTCTTTCCCAATTCATCCATAAACCTCTGTAACCAAATCATTTCCTTACTAGCCTCTGTAGCAGCAACATACTCTACCTCTATTGTTGAAAGTGAAACAACCTTTTGAAATCCAACTTATTGTTGTTCCACCTATAGTAAAAAAATACCTTGTGGTACTCCTCCTGCTATCTTTATCACATGCCATATCTGAATCAACATATCACTGTAGAAGAGTGTTTGAACCTCCAAAACATAATGCATGATTAGTAGTACCTCTAAAATACCTAAGAATCCACTTTACTACCTCCCAATGTTCTTTAACTGGATTGTTCATATACCTGATCACAACACCCACTGGATGTGCAATATCTAGTCTTGTGCAAACCATCACATACATCAAACTGCCAATTGTTGATGAATAAGGGACCCTGGACATGTATTTTATCTCCTTCTGTGTCTTGGGAAACATTTTCTTAGTTAATTTGAAATGGTTGACCAAAGGTGTACTAACTGGTTTTTCATTCTTCATTCTAAACCTCTCCAATAGCTTCTCAATGTACTCACCCTAAGACATTGTCAATTTACGATTTTTCCTGTCTCTTATTATTCTCATACCAAGGATTTTATTTGCATCACCCAAATCCTTCATCACAAAAGAATTAGCTAATTTATTCTTGAGCACATTTAAATCTTGCATATTAGACCTTGCAACAAGCATGTCATCTACATACAATAGCAAGATAATATAGCTTCTATTTTCTAGCCTTTTAAAATAAAAACAGTGATCAGAATGACATATACTATAACCCTGTTCTGTCATAAACCTATCAAACTTCAAATACCACTGCCTTAGAGCTTGATTTAGGCCATAAAAGCTCTTCTTCAACCTGCATACCAAATTCTCCTTCCCTTTGACCTCATATCCTTGTGGTTGCTACATATAAATCCCTTCCTCCAAATCCCCTTGGAGAAAAGTTGTTTTTACATATAATTGTTCAAGTTGCAAATCTTATACTGCCACAAGACTTAAAATAGTCCTAATTGAAGTCATTTTAACAACGGGATAAAATATCTCATCAAAATCTATACCTTTCTTTTGTGCAAACCCCTTTACAACAAGTCTAGCCTTGTACCACTTTTTTCCTCCATCTTCTTCCTTCAACTTGTAAGCCCATTTATTATGAAATTCTCTTTTTCCTACAAGAAACTGAACCAAGTCCCAAGTCAGGTTATTTACCAAGGAATCCATTTCATCTTTCATTCCTTGCTCCCACTTCTTTTTGGTGTCTACCTGCATTGCCTCTCCATAACATTCTGGTTCACCAGAATCAGTCAACAATAAATAATACAATGAAGGAGAGTATCATTCAGGGGGTATACTTAATCTAGTAGATATTCTAACAACACTTGCAGGATTTTGAGGTTCTTGTTGATCCCATTTTTGTACATTATGATTTTCTGGTACCTTTGGAATTTAATTTTAGTGATCTCATCAAGCACTGTCTATTCTGGTTTTTCTTTTTCCTGCTTCTTTCCTTGCATCTGATCTTTGTACATGACCTTATCATTGAATATGACATCTCTACTCCTAATGATTTTGTTATTTTCATAATCCCATAAGCGATAACCAAAATCATTAACATCGTATCCAATAAATGTACACTTCTTGTATTTTTCCTCAAGCTTTTTTATATTTTCTTTATCTATATGGAAAAATGATTCACAACTGAAAGTCTTCAAATAAGAATAGTTTACATTTTTACCTGTCAATGCCTCCTCTAGAATTCTACCATCCAAAGAGCTTGAAGGTCCTCTGTTTATTAATTAAACAACAGTATATACAGCATCTGCCCAGACCTGTAAGGGAAAACCAACATGCAATCTCATACTCCTTGCACACTCCATGATTGTCCTGTTGATCCTTTCTGACACACCATTTTCCTATGGTCTTCCTGGAACTATATTCTCTCTACGAATCCCATGGTATGAACAATAATCATCAAAATACTTGCTACAATATTCACCTCCATTGTCTGATCTATGACACTTCAACCTTTTTCCAGTCTCATTCTCAACCAAATCTTTCCATTTCTTAAAAGTATCAAAAACATCATATTTTTTTCGAATGCAATAAACCCAAGTTTTTCTAGTTGCATCATCAATAAAAGTAACATAATAACGAGAGCCACCAAGAGATGATACCTAAGTTGGTCCCCATACACATGTATGCACAATGATGCAGGAGCATCACAAGCAGCCAGCCAAAGCGAGCATGAAGGCGGAAGACAGCTGGAAGACCACCAGCGCATGTTTTTGAAATGTTTTTGAGGCATTAATGTAATGGTTAAAGGTAAGCGTACTTTCATATTGTAAACAGATCATGATCGATCCGCTCTCATCTATAGAAAGTAGATGCATTTATGCATAGTTAATGAAAGTAGGTAGATTTAAAATTCCAGATTAGACAGTTTAGGAATAGGAGGGAAACCAACTATAGACACCCTCATCTTTGTATCATTGTATCAATCAGAATTAAGCACATTAGTATAGAGAAGAAGAGATTTGTAGTAGAAGAGTTGTAGAGGAGAACCCATGTATAGAAGCTTGAATTAATATATGAAGCCTTGATTCAGACTCATGGTGTTATGATGTTTTCTGTGTATACATGTTGAAGGGTTTTTTTATAGTTTCTTACTCTCTCTGTCATGCATTTGTTATTATGTTGTGTGTCAATGTATGTTTTCATGTTGAATGTTTAAATTCTGAGAGAGAAAGAGAATGAGTTTCAATTGTTTCTCTTCCTGAGATAATTTCCTGCAAGGAGTGCAGTGAAACATCCGCAAGGAGTGCGTTGACGAAGGTTCATAGTTTATCTCTAAAAGCTCAGGAGAGATATCGTTGTTCTCATTCCAGTAGAAGTGCAAGATAAGCACAAAAGTTGTGCAAGGTGTGCGCAGGCTGGTCGAGACCTTAGAACTTATCAACTAAGGTTGAGAGATTGAAGGACTGTTGTTGTAGAGAAAGTGCACAGAGTCGAGAGTTCAAATACGCAGAAGTATTTGAAGGATTGTCGCAAGGAGTGCATGCAGGAGTCTCCTTGAAGACCTGAATTTGAGAAGAAAGCTCAGAAGGGTTAGGGCCTTTGAATCACTCAAGAGAAAGAAGGAATATCAAGTTGTTGTGAAAAAGTCATGCCCCAGAGAAGGATCACAGAGTCGATTTTGAGCCAGAATTTCTCGAGGAGGAACTTGAACGGTCAAAATTCTCCGAGGAGAACTCCTGAAATCACAAGAACCGTAAGATCCAGAGAAGTTACAAGGTGGATAAGGAGGGACTAAATCCATCACTCTGGTAACAGGAGTCAACATGGATTGTTGATTCCAATCATTGGAGCGTCAAACTATTTCAGGAATTCAGGATTTGTGAGTCTGAAGTGTGGACGAAACCTTTGGTTGATCAAATCCCTAAAATGCAAAAAGAGTTTCATGTATAAAGGCAAAGAATAGCCAAGGATGAATTTTGGGATTTTGGTAATTCAGGATTCGGAATATCGTAAGTCCTGAGGACAAGGAGCTTGGGCCCTTACACTTAGAATTTTGAAGTTGCGAGATCCAGGATATTGTGAAGTGGTATTTCGGCATTTCGGGAATCAGGATTTCGGCATTCCCGTTGACAAGAATTCAGGGCACTTCACATAAGAACCCCCGAAATTGCAAAAAGTGAAATAGTGTGAAATGGCGTTTCGGTAATTCGGTGTTTTGGGGTTCGGGAACCCAAGAGCATAGTGTTCTGGGATCGAGAGTCTTGGACTCTCGGTACCCGAAAGTCTGAAATCACGTGGGTCATCGGATCGAAGGGAGGCTTATAGCCATTGATCCCGTTGGAGATATTGTTTCATAGTTCGGGGTTTATAGAGGTTAGAGAGTCAAAAGCCTTACATTAGGACTCACGAAATCGTGAAGTCCAAAACCCAAAAAAGGTGAAAAGTTCCGCTAAAAGCCGATATTTTGCTGAATGTTTTAGGTTTCGGCATTCCGGAAGTTTAGAAGACAAGAGGTTGGGATTCCTTTTTCTAGAACTCTCAAAGTTTTGAAACGTGATACAGCTGTGTAGGAGGATGCAGCCAAACATTTCAAGAAAATAGACATTTCAGGTTTTGGAAGGTGGAAAGGTCGAGAACTTCGACAACAAGATTCGCGAAATCGCAAAACCTGAAATCCGGAAAAAAAATAAAGAGAGGAAAGGTCCCGATACAGAACAAAAAAAAGGCACAATCATTGTTTATTGTGGTCAAGGGGGTTGATTGATGCTTTTTGTTGGTTCATACGGGGCATACTCATAAGGACCTGTGGGAAAACACGGTTGTTGTGTTTATGTAGGATTCCTTGCGGAGGAACCTAAGAGTCAATTAGACTCAGGAGGGAATATTTAGAATGATCCTGAGCGGACCTCGATTTTGAGGATTGGGGGTCTGTGATAATTGTGGTATCAGAGCATAGAAATAATTATTTGCTTTCTGTAGCAGAGAAAAGAGAAAATACTTGCAACCATGCCGCCGATAAGGAGAGATAGGACAATGCTTGATCCAACAATGGAAAGGGAAATGTGTGAACTACGTGCTAGGCTTGATGTCATGGAGATAGCATAGAGGTGCACAGTCAACGTTGGGGATATCAGCGAGGATGAAAGTGAAAATGAAGCTAGAAATGAAGGAGAATAAGTTGCAGCCGAAGATGCAGTAGATGAACACCTATTCAGGGTTGTTGCAAGGATAGGTGCCAAGGAAAAAATGGAGATTCCCATGTATGAGGGGAACCTGGACGTTGAAGAGCTTCTAGATTGTATTAGAGCTTTGGATAAATATTTTGATTATGAGGATGTTAAGGAAGACAAAAAGGTTAAACATGTTGTTACTAGACTTAAAGGGCATGCAACATTATGGTGGGATGAACTGCAGGCTGACAGACGTTGTAAAGGAAAGCATAAAATCAAAATTTGGGATAGAATGGTTGCGAAGATGAAAGCCAAATTCATACCCAAGGATTATCAAATTACTCTGTTTCAAAGGATGCAGAATTTGAGACAGAAGTTGAGTTCAGTAAAATAATACACTGAGGAATTCTACAATATCAACATTAGAGCAGGTCATCGAGAAAGTGATGATGAAAAGGTTGCCAAGTACATGAATGGTCTAAGGTACAACATTCAGGACGAGATGAGCATGATGACCCTTAGGAATGTAGAAGATGTTTATCAGATGGCTCTGAAATATGAAGAAAACCTGAGCCGAAAGAAAGGTCAAAGAGGTTGAGGCAGAAGTCAAGCCAGAGGCAAAACAATTTCCCAAGATAGGAATCCGAAACCTAAAGAAGAGTGGAAGAAACCTCAAACTCAAACTGAGAGAGGTGGAAGCTCACAGAGAGGACAGTATGCTAATAGAAATACTTTTCCTCGAACCAGAGGAACATGAAGAGGCATAGGTGGAGAAATTAAATGATTTACCTGTGGGAAAATTGGACGCAAATCCTATGAATGTCCATACAGAAAGAAAGAGGGTGGTGAGACTCACATTGCCGAAGCACAAGGATAGAATGTTGAGGCATAAGATGTTGAGGGTGGAATATCACTGATGATGAAAAAAATTCTCTTAATGCTAGAGAAAGAGGCAGAGAACCCATCCCAAAGGAACAAACTTTTTCAGACTGCTTGCAAGACCAAAGATAGGGTATGCAAAGTTATCGTGGATAGCGGTAGCACAGATAATATTGTTTTTATAGAGATGGTATAAAAACTGGAGCTAGAGACTATTGTACATCCAAGCCCATACAAAGTTTCGTGCCTACAAAAAGGACATCAGGTAAATGTCACTAAATAGTGTTTAGCTGAATTCAAAATAGGGGGATATAAGGATGAAATAATGTGTGATGTAATTCCCATGGATGTTTGTCATCTATTTCTAGGTAGACCATGGAAATATGACAAAAATGTGATTCATGATGGGAGAAAGAACACATACACCTTGGAGAAGAATGGGAGAACTCACATGTTGTTGTCGATTAAGGATAAAGAAGTGAAACCAGAGGTNTTGTGGTCAAGAAGCCTAGAATTGTTTTAACTAGTACAAGAGTGGATGATTTACCAGAGGAAATTCAAAAGTTGTTGAAAGAGTTTGTTGATATAGTAGTGGACGAACTACCTCGTTCATTGCCACATATCAGAAGTATAAGTCATCACATTGATATTATACCTGGAGCTAGTTTACCAAACAAAGAAGAATATAGATTGACGCCACAAGATAATGAAGAATTCAAGAGACAGGTCCAGGATTTAATGGACAAGGGATTGGTTAGAGAGAGATTGAGTCCATGTGTTGTTCCAACAGTGCTCAGCCCAAAGAAAGATGGAGGCTGGAGGATGTGCAAAGAATCAATGGAAATCAACAAGATTACCATTAGATATAGATTTCCATTACCAAGGATGGATGATTTGATGGATTGCTTGAGTGGAGCAAAGTTTTTTTCAATGATTGATTTGAAAAGCGGATATCATCAAATCCAAATGAGAGAAGGTGATGAATGGAAGACAAAATTCAAGATGAATGAGGGGTTGTATGATTGGCTTGTTATGTTGTTTGGCTTAACAAATGTGCCCAGTACTTTCATGAGATTGATGAATGAAGTCCCAAAGGATTTCATAGGAAAATTTGTCATTGTATATCTTGATTATATAATGATTTTCAGCAAAACTGAAGCAGAACACTTGAAGCACTTAGCTACAGTGATGAGGAGATTACAGCAAGAGAAGTTGTTGATAAATATGAAGAAATCAACATTTATGAGGACAAAACTCATTTATTTGGGTTTTGTTATCTATGTAGATGAGCTAAAAATGGATCTGGATAAGGTAGAGGCGATTAAGAATTGGCCATCACCGAAAAGTGTGTTTGAAGTTCGAAGCTTCCATGGTTTAGCTAGTTTCTATAGGAAATGCATCCAAAATTTCAGTGGAATTAGTGCACTGATGATGGATTTGGTGAAGAAAAGACATAAAGCTTTTCACTGGACAGAGGAAGCAGAGAAAAGTTTCAACTTGCTGAAGAGGAGGATTACTGAACAACCAATTGTGGTGTTACCAGATTTCAGTAAGACGTTCCAGGTCAAGTGTGATGCAAGTGGATATGCAATTGGAGCGGTATTAAGCCAAGATGACAAGCCAATTGCGTACTTCAGTGAGAAACTGAATGAAGAAAAGGTCAAATACTCAACATATGACAAGGAATTTTATATAGTCATACAAGTGATGAAGAAATGGAGACATTATTTGGTTCCTAAAGATTTTGTTTTGTACAATGATAATCATGCTTTACAATTCGTGACTCAATAGGAGAAGTTGAACCAAAGACATGTTAAATGGGTTGAATACGTGTAGAATTTTACTTTTGTAATTAAACATATTTCTGGAACTACTAACAAGGTTGTTGATTCTTTGAGCAGGAAATGTTTGCTTATGCGGGAATTTAGAGTCAAAACTTTGGGTTTTGATAATCTCAAAGAAATGTACAGAGACGATCCATATTTTAAAGAGGCGTATGAGGCATATGAGAATCCAATTCTCAATGACAGAAGCCAGTGGACCGAATATATGATCCAGAATGGATTATTATTGAGAGGCAATCAATTATGTATTCCAAAATGCTTCATGAGAGAGAATCTGTTGAAAGAAAAACACAATGGAGGATTAGCTAGACACTTCGGTCATGATAAGACGTTCTCAAAAATGAATGGCTCATATTTTTGGCCAAGAATGAGGACAGATGTTAAGAAATTTGTGGACAGATGTAGAATTTGTCAGCACACAAAGGGAAAAAGGCAAAACACAGGGTTATACCAGAGAGGTCATGGGATGCAGTAAGCATGGATTTCATATTGGGATTGCCAAGGACACAAAGGGGATTTGATTCAATCTTTGTGGTGGTAGATATATTTTCAAAAATGGCACATTTCATACCATGCCAGAAAACCAGCGACGCAACTCATATTGCGAACCTGTTTTTCAAAGAAGTCATCAGACTTCACGGTTTTCCAAGAAGTATAGTTTGAAATCAGGATACCAAGTTCGTAGGACATTTCTGGAGGAATTTATGGAAGAAGTTGGGGACAAGTTTGTCTTTTAGCTCAGCATATCATCCTCGGACGGATGGGCAGACAGAAGCTGTCAACTAGAGCTTAGGAGATTTATTGAGGAGCCTAGTGACTGAACACCACAGTCAATGGGATCACATTCTTCCATAGGCAGAATTTTCTTACAATGATTCACTCAATAGAAGCATAGGGCAGAGTCCATTCCAAATTGTGTATGGAATGCAGCCAAGGGGAGTTTCAAAATTGAAGGATTCAGAACAGAATGAAACTAGAAGTGTTAGTGCAGAAGACTTTGCAGAAGCAATGAAAGAGATTCACAGTCGAGTCAAGGAGTGATTGCAGAGTTCAAATCAAGAATACAAGTGCAGAGAAAATCAACACAGGCAAGAAATTCAATTTGAAGTTGGTGATCTGGTTCTTGCACATCTGAGGAAGGAGAGGTTCCCAAGGGGAACATACAACAAACTGAAAATGAAGAATATTGGACCATGCAAGGTCATTGTTGGTCTCCAGTTTTGATCATGTTTTTGCCTATATTATATTCCAAAGACCTCCATTTCTATACCCAGTAGCACCCCTTTTGGCCTTGTTTTGACATAATTGACATCTCCCTACCACTCAATGGGGTTACTTAAGGTATCTTTACGTTTCAAGATATTTTTATGCATTTTGATGCTTTAAATTGATATTGAAACTAATGTCGCTTGGGTTAGGTACCACTTCTATTTTTGGAACAGGATTGCCAGTACCAGGTACCAACTCGTACCCCGTGGAGATACCAATGAAGCCGCTCAAAGATCTGTGCGTTATGGTCAAAATGGGAGACAGAGAGATTCACATGACAGATGGAGTCATCGCTCATATGATGATGGAAGGCAGAATGATAGAACTAAGTTGTTATATTTCATGATTCACACTTCGTGACACTACGTGTCACGAAGATGTGAAGACCGTTTAAAACTTGATTTCAAGCTATTTTCGGATCAGGGATCCGTTTGGAATTATGTATTTTTGCTTTAGACTGTTATGGAGGAGGATCTATATATAAACAGAAGATCACTCCTAAGAATGGGTTGGATGATGCTATGTTATGAAATATATTTCTGAATATAATCTATCTTGCGTTATGTTAAGCCACTGTCATACGATTTGAGTATTTTCTTCTGAGTTAATGGAGCATGAATTTTACACAATGTTTGCGTAGCATGATTGAGTAGTTTTGGTCGTTTCTTTCAGCGTTTGTACCTTTTGGTTGGGCCCGCCAAATAGGTTCAAGTCGCTGCTTTTCCTTGCATTAGAATTAGTTTCCTTCCGATTTCGGTATTTGCTTGCATGTTAGTTTATTGAGTATTGGAATTAACTGTTCAGAACATTGATTGATTATTCTTCAACTGTATCGTCCTCAGCATAGTAATATCTTCTACAGTGATGAGTATTGAAAGCATGATTGATTCCTATAGGATTTGAAGCGTGAATTAGAATAGCTATGTTCCCAGTTTCCAATTTGAACGAAGATTAAAGTGAATGCGAGCTTGAATATACTTTGTTTTGGTTAGGATAGTTAGTTACTCTGMTTTKTTAKATAGTTAGGCTACTCTKCTCWRTTAGGWTMRTTAGGKYGMAATTRMASTAGAGGAAGCTTCCGGTACCAGTAGGATAAGTAGAAGGTTTCCTTATTTTTCCTGTAAACAGATTTAGATTTGTTTTCAATGTTTAGATTAAAATAATTTTAGGAAATGATATTTCTGTTATAGATCGAAATAGTGTTGGTAGATGGTTAAAGATAGTGGTAGATAGTCTTTTGAAGTTATAGTAGAACAAAGATAGTAGTACCTGCACTTCAGCACAGAACTATTCTCTTTTGATGAATTACACAAGGAATGATAAGTTTCAAGATAGTCATTAAGATTCAGTTTCTCAGAGTGAGTTTGTGTTTTCTTTTAAAGATAGCCTTTAGATAGGAATTAGCTTACCCGCACATACAGTGTAGCAGCTCTAAGTTTACTTACCCTGGTTTGACAATTCAGTGTTTCAGGCCATTTCAAACCTTCAATTTAGCAGCCTGACAGTCATAAAGAAATTTGGGGCAAATGCATACAAGATTGAATTACCCGATGGGATCAGAATTTCACTGATATTCAACATCTCAGATTTGTACCCTTACAGAGATGAAGAAGCAGGAGTAGACAGTGAACAGACAAAGGTTCAATGGAAAAAACAAATGCCTATAGCTGAAAAGCCATAGATGGAAAGTATACTTGACAAGAGGGTTAGCAAGAAGGCCGGGAGGAAAGAATATTTTGAATACTTGGTCAAGTGGAAGGGACATCCAGTTGAAGATGCCAGCTGGGAAGATGAAGCAGAAATTCAAAAGCATGGACAGATCGTGCAAGATCTCATGAACAAGAGTTCATGAAAATTTTCAAGAAAGGGAGTATGATGCAGGAGCATCGCAAGCAGCCAGCCAAAGCGAGCATGAAGGCAGAAGACAGCTGGAAGACCACCAGCGCACGTTTTTGAAATTTTTTTGAAGCATTAATGTAATGGTTAAAGGGAAGCATACTTGCATTTTTTAAATAGATCATGAGTGATTCGCTCTCATCTATAGAAGGTAGAGGCATTTATGCATAGTTAATGAAAGTAGGTAGATTTAAAATTCCAAATTAGACAGTTTAGGAACAGGAGGGAAAATGACTATAGACACCCTCATCTTTGTATCATTGTATCAATCAAAACTTTCACCTTAGTATAGAGAAGAAGAGAGATGTAGCAAAAGAGTTGTAGAGGAGAACCCATGTATAGAAGATTGAATTAATATATGAAGCCTTGATTCAGACTCATGGTGTTATGATGTTTTCTGTGTATACATGTTGAACTGTCTATTTACAGTTTCTTACTCTCTCTGTCATGCATTTGTTATTATGTTGTGTGTGAATGTATGTTTTCATGTTGAATGTTTAAATTCTGAGAGAGAAAGAGAATGAGTTTCAATTGTTTCTCTTCCTGAGAGAATTTCCTGTAAGGAGTATAGTGAAACGTCCGCAAGGAGTGCGTTGATGAAGGTTCAGAGTTTATCTCTAAAATCTCAGGAGAGATACCGTTGTTCTCATTCCAGCAGAAGTGAAAGATAAGCACAAAATCCATGCAAGGTGTGCACAGGCTGGTCAAGACCTTATAACTTATCAACTAAGGTTGAGAGATTGAAGGACTATTGTTGTATAGAAAGTGCACAGGGTCGAGAGTTCAAATACACAGAAGTATTTGAAGGATTGTCGCAAGGAGTGTGTGTCGTAGTCTCCTTGAAGACCTGAGTTTGTGAAGAAATCTCAGAAGGGTTAGGGCCTTTGAATCACTCAAGAGAAAGCAGGAATCTCAAGTCATTATGCAGAAGTCATGCCCCAGAGAAGGATTGTAGAGTCAATTTTGAGCCAGAAGTTCTTGAGGAGTTGGAACTTGAACGGTCGGAATTCTCCGAGGAGAACTCCTGAAATCATGAGAACCGTAAGATATAGAGAAGTTACAAGGTGGATAAGGAGGGACAAAATCCATCACTCTAGTAACAAGAGTCAACGTGGACCATTGATTCTGATCATTGGAGCATTAGATTATTTCGGGAATTCAGGATTTGTGAGTTCGAAGTGTGGAAAAAACCTTTGGTTGATCAAATCCCCGAAATGTGAAAATATTTTCATGTATAAAGGAAAAGAATAGCCAAGGACGAATTTCAAGATTTTGGTAATTCGGGATTCAAAATACCAGAAGTCCTGAGGACAAGGAGCTTGGGCCCTTACACTTAGAATTTTGAAGTTGCGAGATCTGGGATATTATGAAGTGGTATTTCAGAATTTCGGGAACCGGGATTTCGGCATTCCCATTGACAATAATTTGGGGCACTTCACATAAGAACCCCCGATATTGCGAAATGCAAAATAGTGTGAAGTGGCGTTTCGGAAATTCGGTGTTTTAGGGTTCGGGAACCCAAGAGGATAGTGTTATGGGATCGAGAGTCTTGGACTCCTGGTACCCGAAAGTCTGAAATCATGTGGGACATCGGATCAAAGGGAGGCTTATAGCCATTGATCCCGTTGGATATATTGTTTCGAAGTTTGGGGTTTCTAGAGGTTAGAGAGTCGGAAGCCTTACATCAGGACTCACAAAATCACGAAGTCCAAAACCCTGAAAAGGTGAAAAGTTCCGCTAAAATCCGGTCTTTTGCTGAACATTTCAGGTTTCAGCATTTCGGCAATTGCGAAGACAAGAGGTCGGGATTCCTTGTTCCAGAACTCCCGAAGTTGCGAAACGCGATATAGCTGTGTAGGAGGACGCAACCAAGCATTTGAGGAAAATTGGCATTTTGGGTTTCAGAAGGTGGAAAGGTTGAGAACTTTGACAACAAGATTCGCGAAATCGCGAAACCCGAAATCCTGAAAAGAAAAGAAGAGGAAAGGTCCCGATAAAGAAAAAAAAAAGGTGCGGTCATTGTTTATTGTGGTCAAGGGGGTTGAGTGATGCTTTGTGTTGGTTCATATGGGGCATACTCATAAGGACCTTTGGGAAAAAACTATTGTTGTGTGTGTGTAGGATTCCTTGCGGAGGAACCTAAGAGTCAATCAGACTCAGGAGGGAAGATTTAGAACATTCCTAAGCGGACCTCTATTCTGAGGATTGGGGGTCTGCGACACACAATCTCTAACATTTCACTCTTTTTTTCTTTTCCGACTCTAATAAATCTGACTCTCTTCTACTTTCCATAAACACAATGCTCACTGAAATCCAAATCAATTTGTCTAATATCTTGCAACAAATTTATTTTGTGAAGTATCTACATCCCCTTCTCACTCATGTGTCCAAGCCTATGATGCCACAGTGTTGTATCCACTCTTGTAGAAGCTAAATAGATAGAAGATTTAGTGTTAGCAGTACATAAATATAATGTACCTACCTTCTCTCCTTTTTCTATCATCAATGATCCTTTGGTGACCTTCCACACCTTATCTCTAAATATCGATATACAGCCTTCACTTGCCAACTTCCTTGTTGAAATTATATTTTTTTGTAGATCTGGAACATGTCTTACCTCTTTCAACAACCATTGATTTCCATTGCTTTGCTTTATTTTTTCCTTTCCCATTCCAACATTTTTGCATGGTGCATCATCACCCAAATGAACCTGTCCAAAGTCACCTTGAACATAATCTAGAAAATGTTTCCTATAGGGTGTGGCATGAAATGAAGCCCCTGAATCTACTACCCAAGACTCAAAAATATTATCTACAGAAAGAATCAAAGCATCTTGTAACACATCACCTGTTACATTTTCTTCCTGATTTTTCTCCTGGTGTCCATCTCTTTGTTTCTTTGGAGCTCTGTAGTCTTTCTTTAGATGTCCTTTCTTCCCACAATTCTAGCACTCTATCTTTCCAAATATGGATTTGGATCTGCTCTTCCTAGAATTATCATGGTTCCCTGAACCCTTTCCTCTATCCTTTTGTCTTCCCTTGTTCTCCATGTTTAACGCATTACTTGATGTCTCACCTGTGCTTTTTCATCACATTTCCTCGCTAAGGATAACACCAACAACATAATCAAATTTTAAATTGTTTGAACCAAAGACAGAGAACTTAAAACCATGACCAAGTCGTTCCATATTTCTGGCAATGAGCACAAGATTAGAAGATCCCTTACCTCATCATCAAATTCCACTTTTTCAAAACTTAGTTGATTAGTAATCATATTAAATTCATTTAAATGATCTGCAACAGACCCACCTTCTGACATCTCCATATTAAATAATATCTTCATTAGAAATACCTTATTGGATGTTGAGGGTTTTTCATACAGTTTATCCAATATGTCCATCATCTCCTTTGTTGTCTTTTCTTTCTAAATATTGAAATCCACCAATGCTTCCAGGCTCAGTCGTATCATTCCTAGTGCCTTTCTCTCAATAGCCTCCCATTCTTCGTCCTTCATGGTCGTTAGCTTCTTTTTTATTCCACCCAATGGTACGAATAGATCCTTCTAACATAAATAATCCTCCATCTGCATATTCCATAATTGGTAGTTTTTGTCATTAAATTTCTCAACCCTAAAATTTCTATCTTCCACCATTGCTCCTACTCGAACAAGGAACCCTCTTTTCTTGCGAGTTACATTTCACTCTGATACCAATTGTTAGAAAAATAGGATTATGGAGCAATAAAATAAAACAAATGCGGATATAAAACACAAAATATACACAATACAATAGAGACACAAATATACATGGTTCACCCAGTGTGGGCTACGTCCACCAGAGAAATTTCCAGGTCCTTCCTTTATTATTATCCAGAAAATGAAGGGATACAACCTACAACAAACCTATTGTAACTTCCTCTTTTTTGTCTCACAGTCTCCTATATTAGAGTACAATATTCGCAATGATACATAGTTGCAATACATTTCCCTCATAAAAGAGGGTTGCCTTCTAGGGAAAAAAATCCCTAACATAACTTCTATCGTCAGATGTGTGACCTTATAATGAACAGTCTAGATTTACAATGAAATTACAATATACATTTCCAAGGCAATTTCTCCTTCTGGGGCTTCGCCGCCGAACCCCCATCGGGAGCCCACTTTCCCCGAGACCTCGCAGAGGGGGTAACCGCCCTCTGCACTCCCCTGCGTGGAAGAGTGTACATTCTTGTGGGGTGTAAAGTATTTATGGGGTATAAACATGGATGAAAACAAATACCTTTGAATCAGGAAGATAATCAGGCTCCACAACCAATAGTTTGTAGTGGGAGATGGCTAGGGAAGGGGGAAAATTCACATCAACAAAGGATATTTGAACATCCCTACACTAACATTCATATAATACTACATGGTATCACCGAAAAAGGGTACATTCGACCTGGAATTGGATCTAAGGTATGGGATACATAATGTAAGTTGATATATTGTCACTATTTTCCCTTGGTGAGGAAAGCATATGACCCTAAAAACTAACTACATGACTACATTCATCCTGTACAACCAAGTATGCCCAAGTAACAAATTATACTCAAGCGGTGCGTAGACAAACTCCACATCAACAAATATTGTCTTACCACATAACTTGATGGATAACGCAATGAGGATTCCATGTGAATGGAACATGTGTCCATTGAATTATTTTAATATTGTTGTATATGTATTGAGCTTAGGATATTCAAAGGCCTTCCAACAAGAAATATACATGATGCAAGTCGAGGCTCCTTCATCCACTACGATCTAGTGGATGTTTTTCCCAAATGATCACATGATGATATAAAAGGTGACCTGATGGGAGAGCCTATGAGTAACTTGAGAAGTGTCAAAGGTCATCAAACTTGACTCTGAGGGATCAATGCCACCTATGGAAGACAATAAGGCTTTCCGTTGTGTTGGGAAGCTTTGGAGGAATTCAAGCCCAAACATGGAACAGGGTGCCTGGGCCAAGTCTTCCACAATACTATAGTTTTGGGAAGCCTATGTGTTTGGATTTTGCATTATGTGTTGAAGAATTCCCTTCAGGGGGTGAAGAGATGTATCAAAATATGTCTTCTAAATCTGAAGAGGGACACCAGGCTGGGAAGAATATCTTGCTTATGGGACAGCATGGGAAGGCTAAAAAATTTCATAGTTTTTGGCCATGGTATGAAAATTAATTGTTTGTTCACACATAAAAATGGTAGCATTCAAGGAAGACCCCTCATGATGAGGGGTTCCTACCATGCCCTCTTGCAGAGGGGATGGATTGTTGGCAACCATATTTTTACGTTAAGGGGGGAAATGATGGGTTAAAATAGTAGGTTGCAGGGGGGGCATTATTGTACCAAGAATCTATGGACCTCATCCTTCCAAGGCAACTGGTGAGTAGGTGGTCCTCCCTAAAAATCATTCAAGGGAACAGACTCTTCTTCTTCTCTTTATTTCCCCCCTCTTGGGTGTTCTATATGGAGGCAGTCCTAGTCTCAATATTGGAATTATTTTTATTTTTCCTCTTCTTCTTCCCTCCAGGTTGTTGAGGATTCTTTGGTTGCATGGAATGAAACAAAATCATCTTGGAGGTCTGAGTAGGGACTGTATTATTTTTATCACTAGCATTAGAAGTCAATGGGTGTGATGAAATTGACATGTGACCCATTTGGTTAGCTAACTAGTTCAAAGATGCATGGGAAACATAACCAATCACACCATCAGCATGGGGTCCTGGAGTTGGCTTCCTTGGATCTACCAATGGCTTAGGAGCATTTGGAATGATTTCAGAGAGTGTACCCAACTGAGAGTAAATCAAGTCTAAGTGTTGGGCACACAAAATGTCATACTCCTCGGTATCCTCCCTGGTCATAGATACATCTGAAGTGATGGGTGGTAGGAGGAACTTTGTGAACCACTCCATTATGAGTTTTTATGGGATTTGTGTCTTAATCATCCTACATATTCATCTCCACTCATGTATATGATCATAAATCTAAGTGGCATTATATTGACACAAGGAATTCAAGAGCTCTATCCCTATATCATACCATATGGGAAATTGGTAATCTGTTAAGAAAGCCATTTCCAGGTCATTGAAGCTTTTCAAGGAACTGCCTTTTAATTCAATGCACAATTTTTCCAGAAGCTCCAACCAAGGATATCTGGAGAATATTTAGCCTCACACTATTATCCATCAATGATTTGGATTAACACCATAAGTGGTATGTCATGATGTGTGTGGAGGGGTCCTCTCCTAGATTTCCATCGAACTTTGAAATATTTGAAGGAATCTTAGAAGGCATTGTCGACCATGATGGATTGTGGGAAATAGGTTCATTCATCAACTGAGACAAATCATTTAAGTATAATTTTGTGAGGAAAGGAAATGGTGAAAATGAATATTGGGAGGGAGGTGATTACTTTGTTGTCCCAAATGGACATGGCGATCCCCCTATATTTTTAATATTGTAGTTTTGAGGATCTCCCAAAGAGTGGGTTCCCCAAGAATGGTGGCACTTCCAAGAGCATGACTACCCCCAGAATCAAGCATGCCCCCAAGGGGGTTTCCCCTAGGGGTAAACGTGGATCATCTAGGAAAAACATTCCCAAATTTAGTCCTAGGGAAGAAACCCCCAGGACCGGATGTGTGAACAAAGAACTCCCCAAGGTGAAAAGTTACCCCCAAGGGATGTGCCCCCAGGGAAAGGTTTGCTAACCCAAGGAACATTGAAACCTAATGACATACTACTACCTCTAGCCTAACTATATACAGCCCCAAAACCACTAGGGATTTTCTGTATGAAAGGTAAACTAGCATTGAATAATACCAGGCCGCTCACAAGAATGGTGGACGTGGAAGGAATTCCACCCCCCATGCTAAAACCAAGGTTCGTCCCCCCACCAGAAGAATATCCAAAGGTGGTCATCAGGATATACCATATGGGTGTATAAATTATCAGTAAACTAACAGATGGAAATGATGACACAGTCGGCATCCCCCAAACTGAGGGACCTATGGAAAAAGGAATGGATGGTGAAAATGAATATTGGGAGGGAGGTGAGTACTTTGTTGTCCCAAATGTACCTGGCGGTCCCCCTATATTTTTAATATTGTAGTTTTGAGGAGCTCCCAAAGAGTGAGTTCCCCAAGAATGGTGGAACTTCCAAGAGCATGACTACCCCCAGAATCAAACATGCCCCCAAGGGGGTTTCCCCTAGGGGTAAACATGGATCATCTAGGAAAAACATTCCCAAATTTAGTCCTAGGGAAGAAACCCCCAGGACTGGATGTGTGAACAAATAACTCCCCAAGGTGAAAATTTACCCCCAATGGATGTGCCCCCAAGGAAAGGTTTTCTAACCCAAGGAACGTTGAAACCTCATGACATACTACTACCTCTAGCCTGACTATATACAACCCCAAAACCACTAGGGATGTTCTGTATGAAATGTAAACTAGCACTGAATAATACCAGGCCACTCACAAGAATGGTGCACGTGGAAGGAATTCCACCCCCCATGCTAAAACCAAGGCTCGTCCCTCCACCAAAAGAAAATCCAAATGTGGTCATCGGGATAGACCATATGGGTGTAGAAATTCTCGGTAAGCTAACAGATGGAAATGATGACATAGTCGGAATCCCCCAAACTGAGGGACCTGTGGAAAAAGGCATGGATGGTGTAGGTCTAATGTAACTAAGGGGTGGTAACGTGGAAATCATGAAGATTCCCCCCCATCCCACTTGATTATAAGATCGATGGCTCAGCTACACTGGACAAAACACTCACTCCTAACATGGTGGGAGGATGATCAAACAAATAAAAGGGATCACTAAACATTTTCCTTGACTTGTATAAGTAGAGGTGTGTCTAGTTCAGTCAAAGGAGGATTAAAATTAGGTGGAGGGTGTTCATATACCACCTCCACTTTGACCAAACTAGTCTCATCAAACCAAAGATAAGACCCTTTGAATTCCTTGTCACATATCTCACATTGCTTTAGAGGTATTTGCACTTCTATTATGGGCTCATGTCCTCGTAGTCGATGGGACCGGTGTGGTAGTTCAACCACCTTGAATATAATTTTTGAAATTCCAAACACAATTCAACCTAAGGCCGATCTAGACTCGGACTCAAGAACACACCCCTAATCACTCTATCCTAACATCAAGAAAATTGATTGGCTCAAGGGCCTTTCAAAAACCAACCCTATGGGGGAGATGAATACCCCACAATATTGATTAGTGAAGGTATGAGGAGTAGTTACAATGATCTGCATGAAATAGCCTTGATCGGTGTAATTACTCTTTATTAAGTCAAGCACCATCTGTGGGAACTGAAACTATGAACAAACGTCTTCCCGAGGTGCTACAGCCACGTCTCACCTACAATCACCTTTTTGGCTACCTAGGAATGGTCAATAAGGATACCACCTCGCAATCAATGACCAAGTGAATAGTCGTAGGTCCGATTTCATGTAAGGGTATGTTAAATAACCCCAAAACTCCAAAGGTGGTAACCAACTAAACCACCATATATGTAGCAATCAAAGCAGTACCACAAGCACCAAAACAAGCAAAGAGGGGTAATCTCCCTATTTTCCCTGATGCAACCTCGTGCTTAACTCCTATGTTAGAGGAGTCTCTCGACACATTGGTTGAAGAATGTATTTTTCACTCTTTAATGACTCATAAGTTTCATTTTGTGGCATTGGAGAGTTTACTCTCCATTCCTAATCTAAGGCCCTAAGCCTATCTAGTGTTGGTTCGCTATAAAAGAAGAGTGTCTGATGAATTTTAGAGTATGCATTTATTTTAATGTTTTTTTATCAAGAACAAAGGTAGTGGATGAAACTTTGGTAGTGTTATGACTCTTCACCCAACCAATAAAATTCAAGGATGATAATATAAATTTTTCACTTCAATGAAATCTAGCTATGGGAGGGGAAGAGACTTTTCCTTTTCTTTTCAACTTTTAAAACAAAACCTCACACACACCAAGCAACCAACAAGGAATTCAAATATGAAACCAAAGAATTATCATAATGCACTCTTGTACTAATGCTTCAAAAGAAGTAGCATGCAACATTTTTTTTTATCTTTTTTGTTATTTTCCCAATTATAATGCAAAACAAATTCATGATCTAAGAAAGAATGCAAATGAAAAAGGAAAAACTAGCAACAATGAGCAAGCAAATGGGTTGTAGGAAATTGGAAGTGATGCTAGATCAACTCACTCCATTGTCTGTACAAATATATCACCAAAAAATCACCTAGGAGGATAGATATAGTAATGAACAATAATTGAAAAAGGATAGCTAATGCAACCAATGAAGAACACCACTAGATCTCTTCATATCAGTTTTGTTCTCTTCCCAAATTCACTAAAACTCTTAGACAACAATAGAACCTATCCAAGAAATGGAAATCAAACCACACAAATGCACTCAAACTAAACTTGAAAGAAAATTATGTGATGAAATAACTCAAACATAGGAAATATCAACTCATAACAGACCACTGCAAGACTCTATGGATCAGAAACAGAACGTAATCTCAAAGTCCTGGATTTTTCTTCAAATCTACAATTTTAACATATCATCACGGGACACGGGCTAGTCAAATAGTTAGGGTCATCATGGGACATCTATAATTCAACCAGCGATGATATGGAAAAAAATTATTTTTTATGAAAATGGATATGTTCCAGATCTTTCATATTTGTGCCAAACCTATCAGACCTGATAGATCTGTGCTTTGGAGTAATTGTTGGAAGAAAATCAAAAGAAAATCTTAATCAAGAAGAGGAAAGGATTGGAAAAGAGACTCAAACTAGAGAATAATTCTTCCCCAACAGAGACGTTTGTTCTGTTATGGGAAAAAATTTCATAGGGATCCTACTGAATACATAGAAAAATCTCTCTAGGACCAACCTAGTGATCCTAGATAGAAAAGGGTTTAGACTTCTATGGTTTTCTATATAAAGATAAAACAATTCCTTTTAAGCCAAAGAAGAGTATACCAACATACCTTTAAATTGATGGTTGTTCTTGTATGTCTTTTCTGATGTAGATCCGAAGTTCCAAATCCATCTCCTATCACCTGCTCCATGCACATAAGAAACAAACACTACCAATCTTCTTCTTTCTCTAGTGTTAGAAATAATCAGCATGCATTAGATCTAATTTTATTTATAATTCATAGAATCAAATCTAGAAATCTTGCATGATTAACACAAACATTTGTGGAAAATCATTGATATATTAATGAATATAAGACAAATACATCAAAGCTTCATACCTTGGATGTTGATGCCATTCTCCCTTGACTCCTTGATCCTTTCTCCTCCTCCTCAACTTCTTGATTAGACTATGAACTCTAATTTATGGTTGTGATAGGTAGGAAGAGATCCTCTACAAATGGAAAGCATAATAATACTGTTGAATTCTCTCCCTTTTTTCCCAAGACTTTCCTTTTTTATATAGCTCTTTGCAGGACGCTTGTAATATACCCAACCACCCATTTGGGCCACGCTACCTAAAAACTCTCTCCAGGAATTCTCTAAAACTACATTGAACATATACAGTACAACAAATACCAAAGCTATATGTCTGGATATTGATATGAAACATACCGATTGCTTGGGTACTTCCATATTCACCCTCTTAGACTAATTATGAATTTGTGTTCCATTATTTAAAATAAAGAAACATGGATTCAACACATGCAATTAACAAGAATATGTTAAACCATCCAAGAAAGGAATGGTGTGCCATGCACAACAAATAACCAGCAAGCATGCACACATAAATACATCTTAGAGATAAATAAATACACAGCGGAATATACATTATACGGAAAACACAGAGAGAACTTATGTTTTCAAGTAAACATTCACCAACTATTTGCATACTAAGTACATTCCTCCCAACCATATACATTGTTTTTCATTTACTCTCAACAATAGTGTCACCTCCAATCCAGGGCTATGAATTCACAAGGACAGGTCCTAGGAAAAATCTAGAAACACACCAGTTAACTAACAAGCTCTCGTGTTTTCCAAAACACACAACAATCCTAATTTCCAACTCTCTTCCCCTTCAGCCTACACAAAACAAATAAATGAACCCCTTTCTCTGCCATGCAATCCCTTAGGCTATTCCATTTCTATCCAGGTCTCAAGTGCTACTGGTTAGGAAATCTCCATGTTGTAAACTCCAAGGATTCTCAACTATGAACAATTCTTTCAGAACGACCATCAATCCCATGCACACATGCATACATTCCCTCCTGGAATGATCAATAATTCCTTACATCCATCTAGCAATTTCTCTCTACCTCCATCCATTCTTTTCTATGCCTAGACTAAGATCACAAGAATGAGAAAGGATGAGTAATATGAGTGATTGAATCACAATGAAATGAAGAACCCAAATGAAAGAGTGTAAGAATGATTAAACCCCAAATATCCCAAAGAGGTGTGTACGTATTTACTTGGAAATAAAGAACCACATGGCCTTCCCCTCAAGAATCTCATGTAACCACTTTTCTCAATTAAAACCAAGATGGGTAAATAAAATATAATAAAACTACTTAGCCCCTTTCCCCCCTCTCTCGTGGAATCATATCCCCCTATAACTCTTGTCCTTGTCTATCTTGTATCCAACGATGTATTTTATTATTAATATATATAGAAGTATTATATTTCTCGGGCACTTCATCCCATTTTCAACTTTATCGGCTCACCGGCCTAAGTCACAATTACATAATACATTCTAGTTCATAGGGATCAAAATCAGGGGTGTTACATCCCCCTCTCATTATTTTTTCATTGTCCTTGGTGCACAACACCATACCGATGTTATTAATATTACAAGGCTAGGCTCTCCATCCTTTAACCGCATAGACAATCTAGCCCAAAAGATTATATACATAGGCACTCTGGCCTAAAAACATACATAGATAGGCACTCCATCCCAAAACATGTATAATGAGCTTCACAATTTGTATTTTTGGAAGCAATTCCAACAAGCAAGATCTCATTCCCTATATTCCTTCCCTATAGTGTAAACCCTTCTCTACTATATATTCCTTCGAGTTGTATGACCTCTCTTCAAGCTCTGGTGCACTCAGCCAGGAATTCTTAGAGTTGCTACCCCAGAAACTCTAGCTGCAACAACTCCACTGTAATTTCTTCATTCGTTTCCTTTGTCCTTGAGATTGATTCCTTTTTGTGCTCTTCTTCCTGAGCTTCCAACTTCAATAACTGACATATCATCTATATTACACTCATCATGAGATAGCATTATAACAATTTTTAGTCATAAATGCCAAATCTGTTTTATAGAGGAAAAGATAATTTCCAAGCATGATCTTCCTGCTCATAATTCATTTGGATATTGCAACAACAGGCATTAGTCTTTATTATATCTCACATTAGTGCCATACCCAAGACCATTCTTCCAACAATTTCTTCAATCTTTAGTAAGCCAAACAAAACGTCAGCATATCATAATAATTTTTAATTTCTCAAACTTATTTTTTACATGAAAACAAAATCCCCCAACCATGAGGTTTCTGCTCATAATTTTTGGCTCTTCCAGTTGTAGATATCAATATTCCTTATGTACGTACATCCCTTCCATATCCAAGACCATTCTACCTTCAATTTCCTCAATTTACACTCAGCCAAACAAATTGTTAGCATATCATAACAAATATGCATTTTCATGGGAGTAATTACAAAGTTTCACAAAGCGATCTCAGAATTGATTACAACAACAATTCAATCACTTCCATTAATCCAACTATTAACTAGAATGAACCCATCATCCTCTATGTTAGAACCCTATATAATAGGGGATCAGTTTTCTGACTAATATGTATCTATCTCAGGCACTATGTGTTTGCTCATGATGCATGGCGAAGGCGGCTAAAAGCGCTCGACACTCACCAGGCAGAAAATAAGTACCTGTGTGCAAGTTTCAAAGTGAGTTCCGATGCATTTTTAGCCAAAAATTGTGACGTGGTTTGAAACGGAAAAATTTGACTCTTGTGGGTCAAAGGTAAAGCTGGGTTCATTAGCCTAATGTGGGTTTTATAATCTATGTTTGGTGAATTTTAAAAAAAAAATTGGCCCCTCGGCCTTTGCTTCTATGCAGAGTTTTATGAAAAATTGACAAATATTGTTTGCCAAAAAAATGTTATTGGCCTAGGGCCAACCTCCTAATGATCGACACCAAGGGATAAGTGCCATTTCATGCACCAAGTGTAAACACACAAGCCAGCATGAACACCTAACCCCAAAGCCCAAGCCTCGGGCTCACTTCATCGACACACCATATGACTGTTGGCTAATATAATCACTTAAAGTTCAGTTTACGGTGTGAATGTGGGATATCGCCCGCAGGAAATCAAAAAAATATATATATAACGCAGTTTCAAACCCTATGCCAGGTGTCGAAACAGTCAAGGTGTCCAACGCAGAGGAGCATGCATGCAGAGAAGGTTACTGTACAGGTGTCCAAAACAATGTGATATCGTTGTGGTTGCTCAGGCCGCATGCACCCACGAAGAGCAGTAGCATGTCAGATCAGGCTGCAACAGTGGTCATAGCAAATGGACAGAACCACATCGTGTTATTCGAAAAAGGACCTTGAAGCCTCCCACAAATCCAGTTGGAGAATGCCACGATAAGTTAAATTTGCAGAGTTGAATAGTTGACAAGCAATGAGAACCTTTCAGCATTTTGTATTGTCAAATCTTCATTTTCTTGATGCATCTTTATGCCCAAATATCTCTTTGTAGGTTGTTCGAATGCCTATGTTGACTGATATGAAACTCCATAGCTGTGAGGGGATCAATGCTTCATCAATGGCTGCCTTGTCACACTATTTTATGTGCGAGGCATTACAGCTTGATTTTTGTTGGCTACTGACATCAATAACTTTAGAGATGCCCCACCTCCAAAATATAAGTCTTGTCAATTGCAAAAAAATTGTGGAGTTAAACTTGCGTTACCCAATTCTGGCTTCAATTAATGTAAGATTGTTGACTTTAAATCTTGTAGAATTCTGCGAAATACACTGCTGCAGAGTGTTCGGGCTCGTTCAAATGGCACGTTCAAGTTGCATTAAGCATATCTTGTGTGTTGCACGAGGATCGCGAAACAATTCCGTAGGGCGACGAAGCAGGGCTAAAACACCAGAACCAAAGGCTTCAGTCCAAGCTAATCTACATGTTCCTACATTTGGAATCTGTTCCTTTGCTGGGCAGTTTAAAGACTCCCCTTTTTCAGCACCCCATCTCAGGTTATGGAAGGGTGGATCTGTGTAGAAAAAAAATTAGATTTGGATCAGCTAAGAGGAGATTTCATGCCACAGGCACCCTGGGGATGGCTGCAAGAGACTTGTACAATATTCTTGGAATAAGTAAGGATGCAAGTCAAGGAGAAATCAAGAAATACTACTATGCGCTTTCTAAAAGCATCATCCTGATGTGAATAAAGGGGATCCAGATGCAGAGAAATTTCAGGAAATTCAACGTGCTTATCAGGTATTGAAAGATGATGAAAAATGATCACTATATGATAGGGTTGGTCCGGAAGGTTTTACACAGGCAGAGGCAGGGGGTGGTGCAGGTGGTCCTGGAGGTGGAGGCTTTGGTTTTGGATATGGTGGTTTTGGTTTTGAAGATATGTTTGGAGGAGGAACGAATGAGGCCTTGAGGAACATGTTCACTCAAACTGTGCTATACTTAACCGTATTGATATTACTTCAAGTGAACTGCAGAAATTGGTACTTCAGAAGCAGCCAAGCTTGACAAACAATGGATTTTTTCCCAGTGTCCTCACCTGAATCACGTGATTTCAAATGACCATCTCCAGAATCCGATGGCAGCAAAGAGACGAGGTGGAAAATTATCCCAGTTTTCAGGCATAGATCGAACCAAATGGCAGACAGGGATTTCAGTTACAGGGAGGTGGCAGAGGTTTCCTATCTTCCAGGCAGGAGGTTATAGCATCGATTCTCCAGCTGCTAGCAAATCCTAACAACCTTCAGCGAATTCGGGACAACCAAAGCAAACAGTCACCAAATTCAGTTTCCATTTAGTTTACTGTTGGAGACAATTTACAGATGTCATGCTTGTATTGTAACTGCTTTTCTATTTTTAGAAAGCAGAGGTTATGAGCGTGAGTCCTGGCAAGATATCATTTATTTATTTATTTATAGAGATGTAAAAAACAAAGAGAGGGTTCGATTGGGACTGGATGTGAGGGGGTTTCGACCTGTATGAGTGTGTTTTCAGCAAGTAGAATGTCTTTCTTTTTGGCTGGATCTGAAGAGGGTGTTTTTATTGTGATGGACTGTGGGTTTTGCTTGGCTAGAAATTTTTCTCTGTAATCATTTAAAGACTGATCAGTAAAGGATAAGTTTTTCATAGGATTCCTGTGTGGAGATATTGGTGGTGTTTTTCCTCTGTTTAATGTTTTTCCTGTTATCTTTCAATTTGTTTTCAGTTCTTATTATCAGAAGGAAAGTAATAGAAGCAGAATTTATCAACAGATACTCTACCTCTAAGATTTTGATGATCTTTATGTTTTCTGCTAAAGCTTAGTTCAGGAATTCATAGTTGCTCCTGTGCCTGGCTCTTACCTCCCCTACTTCTTCCTCAAACCGATGCCATCAAAACTTAAATCGATCCAATGTTTCTGGTACCTTGCCCTGTGTAAAAGTCTTGTCCAGATCTGAGATGTGAATCACTTTTTAAAGCGCAGACCCCATTTGCCCAATGGCCCTCCTTGCTGTCCCAAACTAACCATTTAAAAATCAAAACCCTATACTTTTATAGCTAGCCTAACATCCATCCCTTACAAACCAAGTTAAATCTAAAAGAGAGATCCCTCTCTGAGTCTTGGAGGGCTAGATCCAAGACTCGAAGCGGTTCGAGGTTACCTCTTTGATTTCCTCAGCAGCCTTAGGCAAATTACAGAGCGCTAACATTTTTGGCGACTCCACTGGGGACTTCTCCAGAGATGCACTTCAAGTTCAGATTTGACTTCTAATGGTGAACAGAGGCCAAACACAAGAAGGTTGTACCATTCACCTGGCGACTCCATTGTTCAATATCCCAATCTTCAAAGATCACAACCGACTTCACTACTGAAGAATCCAGTTTTCAAAGCCTTGATGATACTTCAAGATGACAGGGTATGAGGTAAATCCTATATCACGTGAAGCCATAGAAGAATGCAGGGGTGATTTAGTAGATTTACAATTTGATGAAGTTTCGTTAACAGTTGTGTTTCATTGTTGTAAATTGAAATTATTTTCTCATGAAAGTAAAATTTGTGTTCTCGAGTTGTTGGATGAAAAAATCGAAAGGGATATTGAGCTCTTGAATACTCAAATTTAGTCTTATAGTTTCCAGCATCCAAAACAATTTTATGAGAATCTTACGTCTCCAAAACCAAAAGATATTGTATCATCTTTCGATTTTCTGATTGATGAATATTTTGTTTGCAAGCATAAGTCTGAAATTGAACAGTTGCAGTCATGGTCTGATATTGAGGATGCAGATGGGAAACTTATCCATGTTAGAATGTTGAATGAATACCTAGAGAATCAACAAATAGATCATATATTTATTGACCCAGTTGCAAATTATATGGAGCTCCTTTTCAGCATAACTGTTCAAACATGTTTTTTCTGCAAGGACCGTAGCCATCACCAGTTGCCAGTACATGTTTCAGCCTTGATTTTCGTCAAACATGATGAGGAAGCCCAATCATGGGATCAACTGTTGGGTTGGATTCATTGGCACTTTTTCATTACCTGATTAAAGAAATAATTGTTAGATTAGGGTAGGTAGGAGTGTGCCAATAAGCTCATCAGGATGAGCATCTTCTTTTTTGTCTCTTCATAGTTTATTTTCAGTTTACAGTTTGGGGGCAGCCCAATGATCAGCTGGTCGGCGAAATTCAGAGTTCAGTGATTCTAGACACCTCCTTCGGAGCTATCTTCCCTAGGTGGAGCCTATGTTAGAACCCTATATAATAGGGGATCCGTTTTCTGACTAATATGTATCTATCTCAGGCACTATGTGTTTTCTCATGATGCATGGCAAAGGTAGCTGAAAGCGCTCGACACTCACCAAGCAGAAAATAAGTACCTGCGCGAGAGTTTCAAAGCGAGTTCCGATGCATCTTTAGCCAAAAATTGTGACGTGGTTTGAAATGGAAAAATTTGACTCTTGTGGGTCAAAGGTAAAGCTAGGTTCATTAGCCTAATGTGGGTTTTATAATCTATGTTTGGTGAATTTTAAAAAAAAAATTGGCCCCTCAGCCTTTGCTTCTATGCAAAGTTTTATGAAAAATTGACAAATATTGTTTGCCAAAAAAATGTTATTGGCCTAGGGCCAACCTCCTAATGCTTGACACCAAGGGATAAGCGCCATTTCATGCACCAAGTGTAAACACACAAGCCAGCACCAATGCCTAACCCCAAATCCCAAGCCTCGGGCTCACTTCATCGACACACCATATGACTATTGGCTAATATAATCACTTAAAGTTCAGTTTACGGTGTGAATGTGGGATATCGCCTGCAGGAAATCAAAAAAACATATATAAATCGCAGTTTCAAACCCTATGCCAGGTGTTGAAACAGTCAAGGTGTCCAACGCAGAGGAGCATGCATGCAGAGAAGGTTATTGTACAGGTGTCCAAAACAATGTGATATCGTTGTGGTTGCTCAGGCCGCATGCACCCACGAAGAGCAGTAGCATGTCAGATCAGGCTGCAACGGTGGTCATAGAAAATGGACAGAACCACATCGTGTTATTCGAAAAAGGACCTTGAATCCTCCCACAAATCCATTTGGAGAATGCCATGATAAGTTAAATTTGCAGAGTTGAATAGTTGACACGCAATGAGAACCTTTCAGCATTCTGTATTGTCAAATATTTGTTTTCTTGATGCATCTTTATGCCCAAATATCTCTCTGGAGGTTGTTCGAATGCCTATGTTAACTGATATGAAACTCCATAGTTGTGAGGGGATCAATGCTTCATCAATGGCTGCCTTGTCACACTGTTTTATGCGCGAGGCATTACAACTTGATTTTTGCTGGCTACTGACATCAGTAACTTTAGAGCTGCCCCGCCTCTAAAATATAAGTCTTCTCAATTGCAAAAAAATTATGGAGTTAAACTTGCATTGCCCAGTTCTGGCTTCAATTAATGTAAGATTGATGCCTTTAAATCTTGTAGAATTCTACGAAATACACTGATGCGGAGTGTTCGGGCTCGTTCAAATGGCACATTCAAGTGGCATTAAGCATATCCTGCGTGTTTCACGAGGATCGCGAAACAATTTCGTAGGGCGACGAAGCAGGGCTGAAACACCAGAACCGAGGGCTTCAATCCAAGATAATCTACACGTTCCTGCATTTGGAATTTGTTCCTTTGCTGGGCAGTTTAAAGACTCCCTTTTTTCAGCACCCCATCTCAGGTTATGGAAGGGTGGATCTGTGTAGCAAAATATTTAGATTTGGATCAGCTAGGAGGAGATTTCATGCCACAGGCACCCTGGGGATGGCTGCAAGAGACCTGTACGATATTCTTGGAATAAGTAAGGATGCGGGTCAAGGAGAAATCAAGAAATCCTACTATGTGCTTGCTAAAAGAATCATCCTGATGTGAATAAAGGGGATCCAGATGCAGAGAAATTTTAGGAAATTCAACGTGCTTATGAGGTATTGAAAGATGATGAAAAACAATCACTATATGACAGGGTTGGTCCGGAAGGTTTTGCACAGGCAGAGGCAGGGGGTGGTGCAGGTGGTCCTGGAGGTGGAGGCTTTGGTTTTGGATAGGGTGGTTTTGGTTTTGAAGATATGTTTGGAGGAGGAACGAATGAGGCCTTGAGGAACATGTTCACTCAAACTGTGCTATACTTAACCGTATTGATATTACTTCAAGTGCACTGCAGAAATTGGTACTTCAGAAGCAGCCAAGCTTGGCAAACAATGGATTTTTTCCCAGTGTCCTCACCTGACTCACGTGAGTTCAAATGACCATCTCCAGAATCTGATGGAAACAAAGAGACGAGGTGGCAAATTATCACAGTTTTCAGGCATAGATCGAACCAAATGGCAGACAAGGATTTTAGTTACAGGGAGGTGGCAGAGGTTTCCTATCTTCTAGGCAGGAGGTTATAGCATCAATTCTCCAGCTGCTAGCAAATCCTAACAAACTTCAGCGAATTCAGGACAACCAAAGCAAACAGTCACCAAATTCAGTTTCCATTTAGTTTACTGTTGGAGACAATTTACAGATGTCATGCTTGTATTGTAACTGCTTTTCTATTTTTAGAAAGAAGAGGTTATGAGCGTGAGTCCTGGAAAGATATCATTTTATTTATTTATTTATAGAGATGTAAAAAACAAAGAGAGGGTTCGACTGGGACTGGATGTGAGGGGGTTTCGACCTGTATGAGTGTGTTTTCAGCAAGTAGAATGTCTTTCTTTTTGGCTGGATCTGAAGAGGGTGTTTTTATTGTGCTGGACTGTGGGTTTTGCTTGGCTAGAAATTTTTCTCTGTAATCATTTAAAGACTGATCAATAAAGGATAAGTTTTTCATAGGATTCCTGTGTGGAGATATTGGTGGTGTTTTTCCTCTGTTTAATGTTTTTCCTGTTATCTTTCAATTTGTTTTCAGTTCTTATTATCAGAAGGAAAGTAATAGAAGCAGAATTTATCAGCAGATACTCTGCCTCTAAGATTTTGATGATCTTTATGTTTTATGCTAAAGCTTAGTTCAGGAATTCTTAGCTTCTCCTGTGCCTGGCTCTTACCTCCCCTACTTCTTCCTCAAACCGACACCATCAAAACTTAAATCGATCCAATGTTTCTGCTACCTTGCACTGTGTAAAAGTCTTGTCCAGATCTGAGATGTGAATCACTTTTTAAAGCGCAGACCCCATTTGCCCAATGGCCCTCCTTGATGTCCCAAACTAACCATTTAAAAATCAAAACCCTATACTTTTATAGCTAGCCTAACATCCATCCCTTACAAACCAAGTTAAATCTAAAAGAGAGATCCCTCTCTGATTCTTGTTGGGATAGATCCAAGACTCGAAGCGGTTCGAGGTTACCTCTGTGATTGCCTCAGCAGCCTTAGGAAAATTACAGAGCACTAACACTCTACACATGTATTATCAACCAATCTTTTCTTTATTCTATTTGCCAATATTTTTAATACTTTTTTCGCTCAACAGAGCTTTTCTGTAATTCATCAGTATGTAACTACTTTAACTTGCAACTTTCTTGTTGTAATATGTAACAGGTCCTTAAGTGTTCTCAACTTCATGAGTTAGCAATATTCACATCATTTTAGTCGTTAGCACAATAATTTCTATGTTATATAATATATACATGAATTCACCAAAATCCATTCAATAATTCCTTTAGTACCACTTGTAACATTTTCAACAGCGTCAAAAAGTGATCTCATAATTGTAACAAACAAAAATTCAATCACCTTCAGTTAGTATTCATATTAAATATAATGCAACTATCCATCATTATGCATTTTCATCACCATGGCCTTTTCATAATGCAACAAATAATTACTAATAAAATAGCAATTGATGTGCCAATACCCATGGTCACATCTACACAAGGAATCCTTGCATTGACCACATAATTGTGTCATGCATTCCACCATGGTGAGTTGGAAAATTCCTCAACACATCATCCACACACGTCCTACTTTTCTCCTGACTGTTTGGATACCTTCATTTTCAACCCAAACACAACACCAAGAATATAATTCTTAAGTTATATTTAGTGTCAGCAAAGAGGTTGCATTCCAAACATAAAATATACAGTAGATACCATTGATCACTCACATAGTGTTATATCCCTTCCATATCCAACCATATCATGGTCCCACACATGAATATCTCTATGGGTATTCATTTCTATAGCAGGAGCATGTCTCCATAATTGACCTAGTTATGATATCATAACCAATTATAACAAAATATGTGACTATAATTTTATCTAAATGTGTTCTAGCATCAACAAAATTTACATACTCTAGGTATTCATCCATTACATATCAATTTAAATATTGAAATAATAATTGAGGAAATTCTTACCTCAATTCCCT
This sequence comes from Picea sitchensis, assembly GCA_010110895.2. Lineage (NCBI taxonomy): Eukaryota > Viridiplantae > Streptophyta > Pinopsida > Pinales > Pinaceae > Picea > Picea sitchensis. The sequence goes on along the minus strand of SNQJ01S0042225.1, from coordinate 106,037 downwards.
TTAGCATTTATGCATCAGAAGAAACCAAATGCATACCTACATGGTTGTTATCAACCTACTTGAGGCTACCTGATCAGTTGGTATTTGTAGAATCTCGTTGGCTTCCTCCTCCATACTTTTGATCACCATCCCTACCACCCTCATGGTTCTTCACATAGATGGAAGTCATAAGCAGCAACAACATCCACATGTTTAACCATGCTATATCATTTTTCTTGAGTACATAAGCCATCATTAGTCATACTCAATTTCCATAACATCATTATTGCATGTGTATAACAATAGACTATTCTAAGTCCACAAGCATGTCATATGCATATCCAAACATGAACATCCATATTCATTGATCATTCACTTTCATCATCCCTACTAATACATTTAACTTCAATGTATGCATTATGCACTCTAGTGCATTTTTGTTTCAATTCACTTATTTATTTATTTATTTATTTATTTATTTATGTTGTAGTTGATTGTCCTTGAATTTATTCAGATCCTTGTTTCCTTGTGTGCTTCCATTATGCTCATCTTAACTATTGATCCTTGGTTTGAACACTTTCCAACCAAGTTTTCTACTTGTCCATTTTACAATCCAACCAATGTGTTCTATTTGCAAGATCTTCTCTTAGGCATTCATACCCAAACTTTACCTTTATGAAACATTCCATCACCTTGGAATAATGCATCCCACAATATTCACTCATTCTAATACCACAATGTCCTTGAATCAACTTACCCACAATCATTGCACATCCCTACTATTACTTCTAGTTGTCCATTAGATTTCCCAATTTTGGTAAATAGTTCTCTTTACTTCATTTAAAAATTCCTTGTGAAGCCATACTTTTCTCACTCAAGACCATTCCCAATGGAAGTCTATTTTCATTCAATGGCACTTTTCAAGTGAAACAACCTTCATTATTTTATCATTGATTTCTCTGCATTAGTATCCCGCTTCCACTATGAAATATAATATTAAGAGTGGCTTTCTTGCTCTGAGTACTTTTAGACAAGTAGATAAGTCATATCTAGCAAATCCTCCCTAGGAACTCTTGTTATTGGCACATAGAGATGATTTACACATCCCTCATAAGCTTTGTGTTCTCATTTACATGATGCTTGCAGCTATCTACACATATCTACCTTCAAGGCTATGGAGAACTAATTTTCCTTTATATGATCATTAATGATATTCTTCACCCATTGGATTCATGTACAATGTGAGAATTATTTTTATTGTGCCTTGCAATTCATTCACACTCTGTAGCAACTATCTAATAGTTCTTGTGTTCTACTCTTCTCGAGTTATTTATCCACTTTTCATTACTTGCCATGTAGCTATTTATTACCTTTTCCAACTTCTACAAGCTATGTCATGCTTCTATGACTCTAATATCCAATCCTGGGCTTGAATTTATCTAATTGTACCTCTATTTTTTCCAAATGTGCAAGCAACTATTTTTGTTAGAATTATGCATATTATAAAAATTTGTCAATTAATGCTACAGGTCCTTTTTCTGCTCAACTCATGAAGAATTGTATCATAATTATCCAATTATAATAATTCCAATTTATTCACCTTTGAATCATATTTCCAATGACTATTCTTGTGCCTCAATCTGATATCTAAGCCGAAAGTTATGGCTTCCTGAAAAAATCATTTTTTACCCCATTTGTGCATTTTTTTCCACTGGTGTGATTTTATTGAAAGGTTAACTTCTATCAACTATGGAAGAAAATATGTCAAGAACTAGAGAAATTTTTGTATGAGACATAGATAATAATAGTGACAATGAATTCATAACAACTCTCATATTTTCAATCCGATGCTCCAATCAAAAACTACATCAATCTAGAAATGACAACTTTGTCCTTTTTCACCCCTTTTTCCAGACTAAATATTTTTCGCAAAAATGGCTATTTCACAATATGTGCACTTTTGTAAACATTTCACTAAGACAAATTTGTTTGTCTTGATGATTATATAAAAGGTCGAGTAGATAAAATTTTCCATTTTTGTGATTTGGGGTCACTTTTTCTCTAAAATTCTCAAAAATCCCCAAAAAGTGGCCCAGAATAGTGGATTTTGGCCTATTTCAGCATCCCCATTCCAATATCCATAGGATTTATTCATTTCCTTCATGGTTTATTTCCATGCATTCTTTATGGACTCTCTCCAATAATTTTATCTTAATTTGGACCTCTGCTAATGATCTAGACCCGAATCATTAAAAACCACTATTTTGCAATTTATAACAAGTCCAAAGAGAAATGGGCAATGGCCCTCTTTGGAAATTTTGTAGATATTCTCTCTACAGAAAAAACCCATAAGTTTCATCCCAATCCGACTTAATATGCTCTAGTTATGGCCAAAATAAGAAAATGGCTCCATGGTTTTTGTTTTTTGAAATTGATGGACAGTCTTGCCTATATGGCAATATACACTGTCGATCTGGAATCAGAAGAATTTTGGACCGTTGATTTCCTCTCTATCAGTGATTGTCGATCAGACATTTATTTTTTTAACCATACATTCCCACTGATCTCCATGATGTCCTATCATCGGTGTTGGCTCAGATTGGGGAGACCCAGGGTTCAATATTAATTCACTAACAAAACCCTAAATATATTGGCCCTTTCGGCATCACCCGCAAGTAGGTGAAGTCTCACCCAAGGTATCTATGGGGAATGCAAGAACTAGGTTGCCATAGTCATGACAAGAAGTGATGCATTCATTCTTACCAATCTACTTAACATTCATTCATTATACCATGCATCATGTGCATAGAACCATCAAAGAAAATAACATAATCATATTAACCATACATTCATTAAGTGCATGCAATAACCAGAACAGTAAACAAACACATCACAACATCACAAAAAAACAACATATTGAACGTGGTTCACCCCAAACTAGGCTACATCCACAATGGAAATATTCTTATATTATCATTCAGTTTCATTCCTTACAAAGGTGCACACTATCCCATATATGATATCTCAATTCTACCCAACATGCCCTTGTCGTTCATGCATATAGTGCACACTTCACTCTGCATTCACTCACTCCAGAACTTGACTCATGCATAGCTCTCCCAATTCAAGCTCCTAAGAACTTCTAGCTACCTCAAAACCATTACATATTTATATGTTTACATTAGGGATTAGCATGTTACAATGTGGACAAAAATGTCTAACTACTTCTAACTAACTTATGCCTTTCACGTGCGTTGACTTATGAAAATGCACCAACTTCCTTCCCTTCTTCTGCACGCACTACTCCTTAGCCTACTTGTCACGTGGTTTTATCCTATGTGATTCCCAAAACTGGTCCCAAAATATCCTACTCCAACAGCACTCCAACATTCACCTGTGGCTCGTCCCGAGCCACTTCATGTCTTCTTCCACGTCGCCATGAACTTCTAGAATGTTTATCTTGCAGTCGTGACCTTTTCCTTTACTTATGTTTCCTACTGCAAAATTCTTTATGTTGTCTCTGGAATAATTTGGGTCTTTATCTTTTCTTCACTCTCTTGCACTACCTACTTCACTATACCTTGTGTAGCTGCAAGTTCCTATGTTACCCGAAACACTTCCTCTTGCAGTGTCTCAATATTTTGTGCACAAGCCGATTGTTCTACTCTCAATTGGCTCATGTCTAAATGCAACTTCTTATTTTCTATGATTGTAGCCATATTTTATGTCGATGGCAGAGTGCTTATCATCTCCTTTAACTTTTGCACCTTTTTTTGCGTAGCCTGCAACTTATGCCCTATTCATTGCAACTCTGCATCTTTTGTTAACTCTATCCATACTTGTGTACTTTCTGTTGGATTACTGAGAGGGGGGGTGAATCAGTAATAGATAAATTTAATCATTTTTAACCATATAATGGAAGTGTTATATCAGTGTAGCATTATCATCCAATAATTGTAGAGTAAATAAACAATGAACAAATGAGAAATCATACACATACACAGTACACCAGTGTTTTTACATGGAAACCCAAAGTGGGATAAAACCATGGAATGTTTTTTCTTATATGACTTTAAGAATTACATTCATTGGAAGCACCAACTTCCTTTGTTTTCCAACTGCAACTGGAAGGAGGCTCCAACCCCCTAGTTTATCAGGATACAACCAAAGGGAATCTCCAACTCCCCAATTATCTGGTTACAACCAGAAGGAGGCTACAACCCCCTAAGTTATCTGGCTACAACCACCTGTCCTTGCCCCATCCAACCACCCTAAAATATAAATTCCAAATGTAGAAAACCTATCACTGTCACTGAATCAACCACTGCCACTATCAACCTGTACCAATAACCTGTACCAATCAACCTATACCAATAACATGAACCAACATGTACCATGCATCAACCATGCATCAACCTTGACTCATCAAGATGTACCAACATCATCAACTATACACCTCATGTATGTGCCAAATCATCAACTATACACCTCATGTNACCTCGACCATATACCAAAGACATACACCAATATAACCATCAAAATTTATCTAACAATTCATCACTCTATCCATAAACTAAATACCATAAACCCTTACATCAAACCATGTGCCACAACCTCATTATTATGTAGCCTCAAGCTAAACCAACAACTTCAGCAACACATCAAAACCAAAAGACCAATACCCATATGCCAAATACCAACAACAAAATACCAATTGTATCCCTCAACAAATCTGATATATGCAGCAATATTGAACATCCAATACCATCTCAAGAGATAAACCCTAGCTCACAAAACATACCTAACACAAGATGTGCCATATCTCTCATAAATATACCCCAACCATGTTGCTACAATGATTTTTCTGCCACCATTTTTCTACTACACTTTTTCTGCCGCAAATTTCCTATTGTACTTTTTCTGCCGCACTTTTCCTGCCACACTTTTTTTGCTGCAAATTTTCTCTATCAATAATACCTGCCCAAATAACCTTTCACAAAAATAGATATTCAATGATATTCAAATGTGATTAAATGAGAGAGATTTGCCTCTTATTTATAATTTCATGTAGCATTACACTTTCCTTATTTTAGGGAGTTCTCCATTTAATTTATTATTTAAATAATTTCTTTTGCAAACATTTGACTTTTGGGGGCTTCTATATGACTCATGAGGGCTCTTCAACTTCATATGGCCATAACTCTATAACCGTGAGGATTTATAAGACATTCCACATACCACCGAAAATGGCATGACAATCATTATCCATGTAGGATAGTTTCACTGACAAATTCACTGACCTTCATCTCATTATTACACAATTAAGCATGGGTTCTCTAACCATACTTCTAGGATAACTCAATCCACAAATCGTCTTCCTGTGAGGGCTTTCACCATAAGGGGACCACTTTGGAGTTCATCCATTTATACTTCTTATCAACCATGACAAGACAATAATGAGTCATATTTACATCAAACAAACTTGGGTCCATTACCCAAACTTTTGTGCTATCGGGATTTCTTCAAGGGTTGACATCAATGACAACCAATCTTAATCAACAATCTCCCCCTTTGGCATTGATGGAAACACTCTGATGAAATACTAAAATCATATCCCTCATGCTTCCCCTGGAACCATGCATATTTCCTCTACATTTTTGTGACCATTGATCCCCCTGGAACCATGCCTCTGTCATTTGCATCTGATAAATCTCTCCCCATTTTTCATCAATGGAAAAGGTATATTTCCATCCAGGGTTTCTCCCCCTGATTGAAATGTACTCTTTATGGTGTTTCCTCGTGTACATCTAACACATATAAGCTAAGCATTCAAAAGCATTCATTTTGGAGTAGAAATAACTCTGAGTGTCTGGTGAAGATACTCAAAGGCTTCCTGTGGAAGTGGTTTTGTAAATATGTCTGCCACTTGTTCTTTTGTGCCCACATACTCAACTCTGATGTTATTTTTTGCAACCTATTCCCGTAGAAAGTGATACTTGATTGGAATGT
>SNQJ01S0042225.1:63635-97815 GCA_010110895.2 Picea sitchensis | reverse complement strand
TTTCTTGTTTTTCTTGTTTTTCTTCTTTTCTCTTCTGATAACTTCTACGACACACATCAATTCTTCTCGGTAGTCAACTTTTGTCTCTTCATATTCTTCTTTATATTCTTCATATTCTTCTTCGGAGTCTTCTTTATCAGAGTCTTCTACTGCCATTAATAGAACTCTTTATGTCTCACTGTCATTGACTTCATCTTCATCTGATGATGAGAAGTCTTCTTTGGTGCATAAGCTTTTCTTGAAAACTTTCTTTGTGGTTCTTTTTCCTTTATATGTTTGTTTGCTATTTGAGTAACCTTCATCATTTCTCTTTTTCTTATGAGGACATTTGTTTGCAAAATGACCAATACCATCACAATTAAAACAAATCAAAGGAATCTTACCTCTATACTTTTCGTTGGTTCCCTTGTTCAATCTTTTGACAAAGTTGGCCACTTCTTCATCATCTTTCGAGATGTCACTGTTGCTGCTAAGTTCTTTTTCTTTTTTCTTTGACTTTTTGGATTCTTTGAAGGATGCTTCTTTTGTATCTGGATTTTCCTGTTCAGTTCTCATTTCATATGCTGTGAAGATTCCATGTAATTCATCCATGCTTATTGAGTTCAGATCTTCTCTTTCTTCTAATGTTGATATCTTAGGGTCAACTCTCATAGGAAGAGATGTTAGTACCTTTTGAAAAATTACAGATTCTTCGATTTCTTCTCCCAATCCGATGGTTGCATTTACTGTTTCATCAACTTGTAAAAAGTAAGCTGCAATATTCTCATCTTCCTCCATCTTAAGTTTTTTCGAACTGACCTCTGTAAGTTTGAATCTTTGTTGCTTTGACTTTTGAATCTCTTTCATAAATATTTCGAAGTTTGTCCCAAAACTCTTTAACGGATTTACAATGTGCAACTTTGGTGAATATCGTTTCACTAATACCATTCAGAAGTGCATTTGTGGCTTTGGAATTATTCTGACTGAGTTTCACTACTTTGTCATTTGTTTGTGAAATTGTTGGTACTGTGTATCCATCTACAATTGATTGCCAAATTTCAAATCCATGTGCCTGTATATATGTCTTCATCCTTATGCTCCAAAATGCATACTTATGTCCATCAAATTGTGGTATTCCATTTTTATACAAGTCTTTTCTCTCCATGATCTTCCTTTTAGTGGTGAAATTGATCTGAAGGAACCCGCTCTGATACCAATTGTTGGATTATTGAGAGGGGGGTGAATCATTAATAGAGCAATTTAATCATTTTTAACCATATAATGCAAGTCTTATATCAGTGTAGCATTATCATCCAATAATTGCAGAGTAAATAAATAATGAACAAATGAGAAATCATACACATACACAGTACACCAATTTTTTTACGTGGAAACCCAAAGCGGGAGAAAACCATAGAATGATTTTTCTTATATGTCTTAAATAATTACATTCATTGGAAGAACCAACTTCCTTTGTTTTCCAACTGCAACTGGAAGGAGGCTCCAACCCCCTAGTTTCTGAGGCTACAACCTGAGGGAAGCTCCAACTCCCCAATTCTCTGGCTACAACTAGAAGGAGACTACAACCCCCTAAGTTCTTCGGCTACAACCAGAAGGTGGATACAACCACCTGTCCTTGCCCCATCCAACTGCACTGAAATATAAATGTCAAATGTAGAAAACCTGTCACTGTCACTAAATAAACCACTTCCACTGTCAACCTATACCAATAACATGTAACAACCTATACCAATCAACCTGCACCAAACAACCTGTACCAATAACCTGAACCAACATGTACCATGCATCAACCATGCATCAACCTTGACTCATCAAGATGTACCAACATCATCAACTATACACCTCATGTATGTTCCAACTCATCAACTATACACCTCATGTATGTGCCAAATCATCAACTACTTGTCTCAGCCATGTACCCAACATGTACCTCAACCATATACCAAAGACATACACCAATATAACCATAAAAATTTATCTAACAATTCATCACTCTATCCATAAACTAAATACCATAAACCCTTACATCAAACCATGTGCCACAACCTCACTATTATGTAGCTTCAAGCTAAACCAACAACTTCAACAACACATCACAACCAAAAGACCAATACCCATATGCCAAATACCAACAACAAAATATCAACTATATCCCTCAACAAATCTGATATATGGAGCAATATTGAACATCCAATACCATCTCAAGAGATAAACCCTAGCTCACAAAACATACCTCAAACAAGATGTGTCATATCTCTCATAAATAGACCCCAACCATGTTGTTGTCACGATTTTTCTATCGCGATTTTTCTGCCAAAATTTTTTTGTCGCGGTTTTCCTGTCGCACCTTTTATGTCACACTTTTTCTGCTACAAATTTTCTCTATCAATAACACTTGCCCAAATAACCTTTCACAAAAATAGATATTCAATGATATTCAAATGTGATTAAATGAGAGATCTTTGCCTCTTATTTTCTACTTTCATGTAGCATTACAATTTCCTTATTTTAGGGAGTTCTCCATTTACTTTATTATTTAAATAATTTATTTTGCAAACACTTGACTTTTGGGGGCTTCTATATGACTCATGAGGGTTCTTCAACTTCATATTGCCATAACTCTCTAACCGTGAGGAGTTATGTGACGTTACACATACCATAGGAAATGGCATGACAAGAACTATCCATCTAGGATAGTTTCACTGACAAATTCACTGACCTTCATCTCATTATTCCACAATTAAGCATGGGTTCTCTAACCATACTTCTAGGATAACACAATCTGCAAGTGTATTCCTGTGAGGGATTTCACCATAAGGGGACCACTTTGGAGTTCATCCATTTGTAGTTCTTATCAACCATGACAAGAAAATAATGAGTCATCTTTACATAAAACAAACTTGGGCCCATTACCCAAACCTTTGTGCTATCAGGCTTTCTTCAAGGGTTGACATCAATGACAACCAACCTTAATCAATAGTTTATTCATACAACTTGGCGCACTCCTCCTCCAAACACTTGATGATTTCTATTATTTTCATTATCATCTTCTCCCTTTCCAACAGGCCCCCAACAGTCACTTGGGGCTCATCTCAAGCCACTTCAAGTCTTCTGGAACGTCACGATGAACTTCTGGAATGTTTCTCTTGTAGTCACGACCTTTTCCTTTACTTTTGTTTCCTGCTGCAAAATTCCTTCTGTTGTCTCTGCAATAATGTGGGTATTCATATTTTCTTCACTCTCTTGCACTTCCTTCTTCACTATACCTTGTGTAGTTATAAGTTCCATTGCTACCCAGAATGCTTCCTCCTACAACATCTCAATATTTGTGCATGAGCATGTTGTTCTACTCTCAATTGGATCATGTCTAAGTACAACTTCCTATTTTCTATGATTGCAACCATCTTTTATGTTGGTGGCAGAGTGCTCATCATCTCCTTAAACGTTTGTGCCTTATCCTTCATAGCCTGTAACTTCTACCATATTCCTTGTAAATATGCATATTATGTTAGTTATGTCCATACTTGTTTTCTTTCTTCATACAAATTGGCACACTCCTCCCCCAAATGATTGATGCTTTCTACTATTGTCATCGTCATCTTCTCCCTTTTCTCCCTTTCCTCTAGTGGAGTGTCTTGCGTAGTGTGTGCTTCTAAGTCTACTATTTTTGCATGGAATCCCTAAATGGATTCTCTAATATTTGACACTTTCTCTTCTAATGGAGCATCTACTTTCATCGAGACCTCAGAAATGTCATTATACACCTTTTGGATTGCCTATTGTAGCCTTTCTATTTTTTGCTTGAATTTGTCTCACTCCATTATAAATTTGTTGTATTCTACATGAAATGGTGTCTTATCATTTGTTACTTCGGTCAACTTCATCATTGTCAACTCTGCACATAAATTTATCTCCTGCATAAAACTTGTATGCAAACCATTTAATGCATTCATCGACAACTGTGACAAGACTAAGTCAATATGACTTAATGTTTTTTCTTTCTCCTTCATATCTATCGAAGGGAACGTTATAGCTTATGGTGATATCTTTACAATTCAACACTTTGTTGATACTTATAATGGGTGAGAGGTTGTCGATCCTACTTCTGTAATATTTGTTGTACTCTCCATATGTTCTTCCTTTGTCCTTTTCTCTGGTGCTATCTTGACTACTGCCAAAAGATAACGCAATGAAGCTATCTGCTCCTGCACATATGTGTGCATATCCTCTTGTTTTTATATCGTGCGTTGAAATGCTTCGTCCATCAATTCCTTACTTGATCTCCTATTTTATCTAGGTCATCTTCTTCCAAGGCTTGAGTGGCCACTTCCTTGAATTCTCTCCTCTTCTTGTGTTGTTGTAACGATTTCCCTTTATCATGTTATTTTCTCTTCTCTCCAGGGTGTGGTATTGTTTTCTGTTTATATTGCATCATTCCCTTGTCCTTATTGTTCTTCCTCTTATTATTTCGAATCGTTCTCTGGCTGTTTTTTTTTTGGTAGCTCTGTTTCCAGTACTGGGGTTTTTCACTCTTCCTCCAAATATTCTACAATATTTCCAGCCTCATCTCCTATCAACCTGTAACTGGTTGTCATCCACTATTGATCTGGGTCCTTCTTGTCTTGGATATACATATGATTTATTCCTTATTTAAAACATGCAATCTCCTTGTATGATTCCACTACCTGTGGTAGTATTTGCGGTGTATCTTGAATGCTTTACCAAATTACCTCCTTGTAAACATAGAAAGTGATGGTATTATCCAAAAAAAATTCCTTATGTTTAGTATGCCACAAGTTCAAATATCTCGCTGCCAAACATGGTTTCTTTGCAGTTCCTAGAAATTAAGTGTCTTCAAGCTCCCTCCAAGCCACTAATGCAATCAATATCAATAACCATGCATAATGGAATTATGTTCCCATATCTTGTGCCTCCCTGTAATCCATAAAGAATCAGTTTAACAGGAACGTCACCTAGTTCATTTGTACTCATGTGATGGAATTCTCAGCTACTACTATTACACCTGTTGGTACTTGATCTTTGCGGAATTTTCTCAACAATTTGTAGGTCAGAACCTATATTGTGAACCTAATAGTATCATCATTAATACTTGCAACATCCAAACCACACGCTCCTATAAATGTGTCATAATCATTATTTTTTCCAGTTCTTTCTCCTTTGACTTGTTTGTGAATAATGGCAGTGGCTCTTCCCCTACTAATGGTAACTTAGTGATCCCCGTATTTATTTGAGTGTCTATCGACACTAACCTATCCAACCATAAAAAATCCTCCATGGACACATCTTAATAACAACTTGAAACAAATGTTTATCTCTGCACTCCTGCCAAAATTCAGAATGTCTAATAGATTCAAAATGCATGGTTTCTCCATCCCTGTTACCCATTCCTATGGCTCTACTATAACACCCTGTGAATCTGGTGTGAGTTTTATGCTCCTATGGTTTTCTAGGGTTAAATCTGGAATTTGTTTTACGTATGTCAATCCATGGTCTACATATCTTAGGAAACCTATCACACCCAAAATATCACCATAAATGATTACCCCCGGTGAGATCTTTGGCTTGACAAGTTCATAATTCGACTCCTTTGGTAGATTTACCTACTCCATTGTTAGCTTCCTAGGTGGCACATAATCCTTTGGAAAGTGAACCAGGCTTGGCCCTGACGTTGACACTCCTGAGGTTTCCTTGAATATAGGTATCGATGTCTTCCTGGTGCATTATTTCTTTTATTGTGATGAGGCTTCTCCTATCTTCGGTGGAGCCATTTCTCTTTGCATAAAACTCACGTCTGCAACTTACTTGTTCGGCTTTTTCTATCTCTTTGAATGCTTTAACAGCAATAACCTTTCCATGTATACCCCTCATATACTTTTATAGTATGTTTCTAGTTGTTTCCATTCTTCTTCACACCTACATTTGTAGTCTAGTCCCCTTTCATTCGCATTCAATACTTTCCCTAATTCTTCATTAACTTCATATCCTATGATGGATCATATGCTATATTTTCCAGCCTGTCAAAATCCTCTTTCCATTTTTCATTTATGATTACACGTCTCCACTACCTCATTGTCATGTTTTATCTTTAATGATTGTCATGTCATGTATTTTCTTTAATTCTCTTCCCACCCTCTGTGTAGATCTTTGTGGAAATTCAATCCTCCTTCTTGCACACAAATCCTTCCTCTTTCTACATCTCTACGACCATAGATGATTTTAGGGGATAAATTTCACAAATGGGCTAATTTTCCATGGTTTTTCCTAAAAAAGATTCACTAATTTCCATTTTTTTCTAAAAAGAATCACCCAAATTCCATAGAATAAAATTATTTTACCTAAAAAATCGCCAAACTTTTATAGAAACTATATAAAATCCTTATAAATTTGAATATTTTTAAAAACTATCGCCAAACATTTTACATTTTGCATATTAAGGACTAGTAAGATTGGCCCATGTTTCTACATTTTAATATGAATTTCCATCCTTAAAATCATCCATGTCTGCGACATTTTTTGTTTGATCTTCTTACTAGTTTAACTGCATGAACAATACCTTATGCATAAATTCAACCTTTTGTCTCTTTCCTTAAATTCTTTTATCATTTTTCTTCTTTTCTTTTTCTTTCTATAATACACAATAATACAAGTATTATGGTACAGATACTTGCACAGTCGGACTAGTGCGCAGAAGCATGTCTATTCCTATATAGTTTCATATAATTGTCGTTAACCAATCCTTCAACAAATTCCCCATTCAATTTATCCAATTAAACAAAAATTGCTTCCATCACAAATATTATCACATATGGACCTAACCAATGCTTTTGGAACTTCCCAGGATGCTGCAAAAACTTATTGTCATAAAGAAAAAATAAGTCTCCCTTCTGGAACTTCTTTTGTTTAATGTATTTGTCATGCCAAGCCTTTTCACATGCTTTATGAACTTGCTGATGAAATCCTATGATGAAAGAGTCCTCCTCTAGTTCCACTAACTCTGACAATATTTTCTCTATTGCACCTGTATCTGTAAGTTTTGTCAATGCATCAATTCGTAGACTCGGCACGATGAAATCCATAGGCATAACTACTTCCTAATCATATACTAATCTGAATGGAGTCTGTCCTGTCAACTTCTTACGTGTAGTTTGATACTCCTAAAGTACTACAAGAATCCTTAAGTCCCAATCTTCTCGGTTTACATTACATATCTTCATCAACGCATATTCTAGGATCTTATTTAATGCTTCCACTATTCCATTTTTCCGAGGATGATACAGTGTGATTTTTTGATGATGAATATGGAATTCCTCTATCAAAGAAAAATTGTCTTATTCAAAAAATGAGTTTCTTAATCACTCATAAGTATTCTTGGGCATCCAAACCTTGTAACAACATTTTCAAACAAAAATCATGCAACAGTCTTTGAGCTGCAATCTATGATTGGTTCTGCTTCAATCCATCTGGTCAAGTAATATGTCACAATGACGATGTATCTAGATCCTGACATCTTTGTTGGTGGATTGATCGGTTCAAAAAAATATACTTCCAATTTATCAAAATCCTTCAATGTAATGTGCGGTACTAAAGGCATATAATCTCTTCTTGAAGGCTTCATTACTCGCTGACAAACATCACATGTCTGACAGAACTCCTTCACATCCTTATGAAGGGTGGGCCACCAAAATCCTACACGAAAAATATTCTAAGTTGTCGCCTTCCATGCATAGTGGCCTCCCGCAAATCCTTCATGCACCTTTGATAATATCATATGTATTTCATGCTCTAATATGCAGCATCATAGAATACCATCTACATCCAACTTGTACAAATTTTCTACTATAAGTTGATAGTTTGTTGCCTTTGTAAATCTGTTGAACCTACACAGAATAGATATAGCTAAACAATAATACACACATTTGCAGAGATAATTGGAGAAAGAAGAAGAAGGAGAGAAAGAATGGAAGAATTCTCATTAACCGTTGTGAAAAATGAATAGTTTACACATGATATACTCTGTATAGCTCAATGAGTTCACACTGGAGGTGAACCAATGCACCATAGTGGTGGTCTAGAGTGATATGGAAACACATCAACAGTTACGAGAGTGAAATTACACCTAGTCTAGTCTCTCAGGCACTTACGGGAGTGAACTGCCACCTAGTTGAGTTAACTAGTCAACTAGTCTTTAGTTAACTAACTGAATAGAGAGTAGTGAGGAGTTAACTCAGGGAATCAAGGCTAATGCTCCAGTTTGGTGATGATCCCAAGGAAAGGTTGAATTATCATGGTGGAACATCTAAACTCAACTCAACTAGTCAAACTGAAGTGTCAACTAAAAGAGAATATTCTCCAGGTGGAATATTCTCTCCTAAAATATAGGAGACTGGATAATGACTAATTATGACTAATAAACAAGGAAAAACTTAGGAAAAATAAATCCTAGGTATGTGTGAAGTAACTCCAACACTCGCCCTGAACATCGCTATGGTGAAAATAAAGAATGGGTCCCAGCACGGAGGCCATGTTAGGTACCCAAATACAAAAGATACACTGAAAATGAAGTGAGGAAGAGGGAAAATATCATGGGAAAATACCCCCTCAAGGTACAATGTATTTAAAAAGAAGAACTACAGTTGCTAGGAAACTATGTCCTTCACTCCAAGACGACTTGGCAGAGAATAGAACTTCTTCTCAGTGAAGGTATTGGTGAAGATGTATGTCGTATGTTCTACTGAAGGATAGAACTGTAAGTCGATGATCCCCTCATGTACAAAGTCTCGGATGTAGTGCATGTGGATCTTGATGTGATTCATCCACTGCCTCTGAACTGGATCTTTTCAGAACTTCATATTGCTCTGGTTGTCACACTAGATGAAGATCGGTTGATGAAACTAAATGCCCAACTCGGTGAGAAAATGTTGTAACCACGTAGCCTGAATGGTTATGTTAACTACCCCTTTGTACTCTACCTTGGCTGAAGATAGAGCAATGGTAGCTTGCTTCTTGCTCGACCAACAGATAGGCCCGAAACCAAGACTGAGTGAGTAACAAGATGTGGACTTGCGATAAGTGCTATCACTAGCCCAGTCGGAATCAGTAAACCCGATGAGATCTAATGTAGAGGTTATTGCATAATGAATCCCAAAGGTGATGGTGCCCTGTACGTATCGAAGGATACGCTTTGCATCTTTTCAATGTAGCTCATGCGACTCCTGCATGAACCTGGAAACTACACCAATTTCATATGAGAGGTCTGGTCTGGATTGTGTGAGATACAACAAGCTCCCCACTAGCTATCTATATAGTATGTTGTCAACCATTGGAGTCTCCCTACCATCCTCAAGTTTGACTCCTAGTAGGAAAGGAGTCAGAGAATACTTGCAGTATAAAATCTCTCAAGAATATCTTGTGCATACTTGGCCTGAGATATTTTGATGCCTGATGCATCCTAACTGATCTCGAGTCCAAGGAAGAAGTGTAGCGGACCCATGTCCATCATCAAAAACCTGTCATGTAGAATCCTCTTGACTGCAGCAATCGATGAATTCGAGCACCCGTTGATCAGCAAATCATCAATATACAGAACTAAAAGTAGAAATGAATCATCCATCCTGAGCATGTAGACATTCGGGTTTGATTTACAACGTACAAAGTTCTGTGACAACGGGTAGGAATCCATCTTGGAATACCATGCCCTCGGAACCTGCTTGAGGCCATAAAGTGACTTCATCAGTCGACAGACCAAAGATGAGTCCTGCATAAATCCATGGGGTTTCTCCATGTAGATCTCCTCAAAGAGATCATCGTGAAGAAATGGATTCTTCACATACATCTGATGGACTTCCCATCCTTTGGCTATCGCAATGGAAAGTTCCAATCATATGGAATCCATCTTCACTACTGGAGTGAAGGTCTCATCATAGTCAATACCATGAACCTACTGAAAGCCTTTGGTGACAAGTCTAGCTTTGTATCTACTTATTTGTCCATCCACTACGCTCTTGGTCCTGTAGATCCATCTGCATATGACAAGTTTCTTTCCAGAAGGAAGGGGAACTAGATCCCAAGTCTAGCTCTCGAGGAGGGAGTTGTACTCCTCTTGCATGGCAAATTCCCAAAAGGGATTTACAACAGCCTCACCATAAGACTGTGAATCTAAAGACTAAACCAAGAAAAGATGCCTGGAAGGAAATGGTTCAATGGCAGTGAGTGCAACAGGAGGCTCATTGAAATCAGATCGAGTCCTCCTAGTATCGACTGGATCACCTACGAGATCCCCTGCATCCTGAAGAGTAGTTTGTTCCCACTTAGGCCTCTGCTCTAGCTCTGCAACTACATCTGAATGCTCCGACTCTGCATCTAACTATACTAACTATGAATCTGAATCTGAATCATTTGAGTCCTCTGAATCAGAAATCTCATCTGAAGAAGAGTCGGCATGTGCATGCTCATCATCTTGGACAGGTGGAATAGTGAAGCTATCTGCATGCGGCTGTTGAGGTACATGTGAGACACTTTCCTCAAATTGGACACTACGCTCAATGATGAGTCAGTCTGAGGAAATATCAATAAGTCGGTATCCCTTGACACTATCAGGGTATACAATAAAAATGCACTTAGTGCTCTATGGATCAAGTGCCTTCCTCTTTTCAAAGGGAATCTGGGCCCATGCATGTGAACTGAAAATGCGGAAGTGGGTCACTTCCGATTAGAGGCCGCTCCAAGACTCGTAGGGGGTCTTACCCTTGACAGATCTATGGGGAGATCTGTTTTGGATGTATGTTTCATATTTAAGTGCTTCGACCCATAGTATTTGTGGTAGTGACTTTGCATGCAACATGCAAGATGCCATCTCCTTTAGAGATCAGTTTTTCCACTCAACAATTTTGTTTTGCTGTGGAGTATAGGGAACTGTGTGTTGCAACCAAATATTTGCCTCATGGAAAAGGTTATGGATCTCATGATTCACATACTCTCCCCCGTTATTAGTTCGGAGGAATTTAATCTTCTTTCTGGACTGTGTCTCAACCAAAGCTTTGAAATCTTTGAGGTGTTGAAAGACCTCATATTTTTTCTTGAGAAAGTAGATCCATGTAAAACGTGAGAAATCGTCAACAAAATGAGAACAAACCTCTCTTTTCTGATCGATGGATGCAGAAAAGGATCCATGAGGTCACTGTGGATCATATCTGAAGGTACGGAATCTCGCTGAGACTTTCCCTTGTCGAATTTCTCTTAAGGGTGTTTTTCGAGAACACATCCCTCACATACTCCCTTGGAGAAATGGATGTCTGGTAGACAATCTACTAATATTTTCTTTCTAATTTGTTGCATGTATCTGAAATTCAAATTTCGAAACCTTTCGTGCCATATCCTACTACTTTCATCAGCATGAGTAAGCAGTAAAGGAGAATCAGGTTCAATGAATTCAGAAAATGTATGCAATCTAGACTGATGATTTACCTCACCGATAGAAACCTTGGAGTTGGTTTGCATGTCATAGATGTCCATGACATTTGGTGTGAATACGACCTTCTTTCTAGTGTCGGAATTCATCATCTAATACACGGAGATAAGTTTGAAAGAAATCTTGGGAACATGTAGCACATTTTCAAAACTTCCATTGGTGAGTTCAATCCTTCCTTTGCAGGTGACTTCGACAGAAGAGTTGTCCCCCATCAAAATAGGAGGACCTTTGCATGCATCCAAAGAAGAGTATACTACTTTTGAGGTATCCATGTGATGTGATTCTCTTGAATCGACGATCCAACCATCAGGAGAGGAGTTGATGGCAATCAAGGCATTGTTAGAATTGCCTTTCTTGGAATTCGGATCTTCTGGCTTCTTCTTCTTGGCACCCTCTGAGATGCGATATCCAAGGTCGCTTTGATGAAGTATTTGAGACATCAGATCTTTTATTTTTTCATTCATGTGGATTCCGAATGGAATCCTTTGTGACAGTATGTGCCTTTCTCCCCTTTTCTTCCCTTTTCTCCTTTGGATCCGGAGGCATCGGTGAAGGGTTTTGTATACCCTTCCTTCTTCGGATGTGCATGAGGTTTCCATTTGTCTTTATCTTTAGATTCCTGATATTTGTGGATGCCATCTTGCATAGTGATTGCATGCGCCTTTGGGCCTTTGATTGTGCCCATGTTGATGAGCTTGGTCTGCTCTTGTGTCAGGGATTCGATAAATTCCTCAAGAGAAGGAATCTTCCAGGTGGCTCCAGAGGCAAATCGGACAGTATGGAATGTAGATACGAATACAGCGAATTCAGGACCAATCTTAGAGAGAATGGTGAGAACCATTTGTTTCTCCTCCTTCGATTTGTCAACCCCGCAAGCTTTAAGTTGCGACGGTAAATCCTTAAATTTTATAAAGTAATCTTGGATATTCTCTAAGATTTTTCGATCCAATGTAAGAAGTTCCACCTCCAACATGTGTCCAATCATCTCATCCTGTTTTGCAAAGAGCCCTTCCAAGATGGTCCAAGCTTCATTTGGATTCTTACGGGAAGATATATGAAAAAGGAGATCAGGAGAAATAAGACTGCAAATTGTTCCAAGTGCCTCATCCATGCGATTTAAGTACTTGGATTTTTCTATTGTTGATGTCGACTCTGTATATGTATTCATGGTTAACTTGTACAACACTATGGATCAGAGATGTATGGATATTTTCTCCTTCCATGCAAAATAGTTGTAAAGTGTAAGAATGAATTCTTTTTGGAATTCCATCTTTCCGTTGTCTTCAATCTTTTGTACATGCAAATAATTTTGGTGTAGCTTTTGCTTAGCAGTCTGTCGGCTCTGATACCATGTAAATGTGTTGAAAATGAATAGAATAGATCTATATAAACAATAATACACACATTTGCAGAGAGAATTGGGGAAAGAAGAAGAAGGAGAGCAACAATGGAAGAATTCTCATTAACCGTTGTGAAAAATGAATAGTTTACACATGATATACTCTGTATAGCTCAATGTGTTCGCACTGGAGGTGAACCAATGCACCAGAGTGGTGGTCTAGAGTGATCTGGACACACACCAGTAGTTACGGGAGTGAAATTCCACCTAGTCTAGTCTCTCAGGCAGTTACGGGAGTGAACTGCCACCTAGTTGAGTTAACTAGTCAACTAATCTTTAGTTAACTGACTAAACAAAGAGTAGTGAGGAGTTAACTCAGGGAATCAAGGCTAATGTTCCAGTTTGGTGATGATCCCAAGGCAAGGTCTAATTAGCATGTTGATGATCCCAATGTTTCATGGTGATGATCCCAATGCAACATCTAAACTCAACTCAACTAGTCAAACTAAAGTGTCAACTGAAAGAGAATATTCTCCAGGTGGAATATTCTCTCCTAAAATATAGGAGACTGGATAATGATTAATTATGACTATTAAACAAGGAAAAAACTTTGGAAAAATAAATCTTAGGTGTGTGTGAAGTAACTCCAACAGACTTCACTACTAACTACTTCTTCTACGCAACTGTAAAATTAGGTGGGGCTACTCCTATGCTCAAGAACTGGACTATGTCTGCAAAATAATCATCAACCATATGTACTACAAATAAGTGTGTGTCTGGTAGACTATCATCCAATTTTCCTGCATCTTCTCCTGATAGTATGCACAACAAGTGATCAGGTCCAGAATTAAATTTCCTTAGTTTCACAATCACCTCAAAGTCATATTCTTGAAACAATAATAGCCATCTTCATATTCTCCCCCCCAACACTGGCTTATTGACTAGGTATCTCAGTGCAAAATGATTTGTATACATCTTAAAGTGTGAACCCAAAAGGTAATGTCTAAACTTTTGTAGTGCATACACCATTTCCAATCCTTCTCGCTCTATAGTAGTATAGTTATTTTATGTAGATAACAACTTCATGCTTGCAAATGCAATGGGTTGATCTAACTCTCCTTATTTTGGATGAGCTATTACTGCACCTAATGTTATAGAGGATGCATCTACAAGGACATGAAAATCCTTATTCCAATTTGAAAATACTATAATCGATGTTGTAACTAGTTTCTGCTTCAACGTATCCAAACTCTGTTGACATTCCTCGTTCCATTGAAACTTAACTTCCCTCTTCAATAAATTATCCAATGAGGTTGTGATCTGTGCATATCCTCTGCTAAAATTTTGATAGTAGCATGTATGAACCAATGTGTCTCTCAACTGTCTTACTAAAGTAGGTGGTGACAAATCAACAATCACGGTTATCTTCGCAGGATCAACCAAAAGTCCATGTTTACACACCACATGACCCAAAAAGATACTAAATGGTGCACAAACAATACACTTATTTAAGTTCAATGAAATATGAAACTGTCTACACCTTTCCAACATTAAACGCAGAGTCTCGACATGGTCCTTCAACAAACTAAATATTGTCCAATCATCTAAGTATACTTCTAATAACTTATGAATAAACTCTTTGAAAGCTACAACAACCACTCTGGAAAATATTGTTGGTGCATTCTTCAACCCAAAGGGCATAATTATGTATTGGTAACACCCCCATTCTATTGCAAAGGTTGTCTTATGTCTATCCTCATGTACAATCTTGATCTGGTGATATCTTGAGAATCCATTAGTGAATGAATTAGCTTCATGTCCTCTTAGATTCTCCAGTACTTCATATATAAATGGTGTAGGGATTGGATCATGTAAACAAGCATCATTCAATTTCCTTAGATACATGCAAATTCCTATTCCACATGTTTTCTTGTCCTGAACCACCATTGGACTGATCCATTTTGACTCTTCAACAGGTTCTATAATCCCAGCTTCCAACATCCTATGTATCTCTGCGTCTAATTTTTGCTTATATACCGGATTGAATCTGTATGGTCTCTGCTTCACTGGTTGGGAATATTGTTTCAAATAAATCTTCATCTCTCTTAACTCTCCAACAATCTCTTTCATCTTTGAGAATGTAGTCGGAAACAATTCCTAATATTCACGCAGTAAATCATCAATTTTCTCAACAGTTTCCTCACTCCAGTAGTCCCCAATGTTCACGAATTTTGGATTATCCTATATACCAATATTCACTTTGTGTTTTTTCAATGGATTTGAATACACAACTGATTCAACATTTGGTCCCTCTACTATGTGTTGTCCTTCAGTTTTTGGTATTTGAAAATTTCTTGGTTCTTTCTCTTCTTAGTCTTCTCTGGCAACATTATAAGAGTCCAAAACCTCTTCAACCGTCGCAGAAAACCTAGGTGCATTATACAAGGGTACTGATCTCATCAACTTTTCTAGTGTAAAAATATTTTTTTTGATAACCTGCAAGGTTGAATCAATCAAAGGATCATCATTTTCAAAATTAAAAGTTACCTGGAAATTCTAAGTCAATTCTTTCCAATATGTTGTTCCTCTGCGCACTTCCAGTTCTATGAACCAATTCTTCGAGATTGCATCCAGGGTGTGTACAAACGAGTGTGTCCATACTTGCATAGGTACTAATATTCGTGGCGTTGTTCATTGTGTAATATGGTCGGTAGGAAAACTCAACCCAGTGTACTTCTGCATAGTATATTCATTCTATGTCTCGAACCTAACCTGTAATATCCTTTTTCACTACTACTAATCTCCTATTCTATCCTTATGTGCATCCCACCATCTTGCAGGAGTCACTTTTAACACAACATCTAAAGTTAGTAGTCTCTACTCATATGATATTTTCAATTCAAATTATTTTATAAAATATGCTACATCAGTTAGTCCATCATTCCTCAAAGGATAACATACCTCAGTTCCAATCCATCACAATGCGCGAGTAATCTGTGCACATTTCCTTGTAGACACCATGTGGTCTCTACTTCCAATTCTCCAAATATCCTTTTGAATTTGATGCACAGGAAATGACACTCCACCAACTGAGTACACCATCGGCTATTGGATTCACATAATTGTCCATTTGTGTGGTCATATTATAAACATTATCAAGCTCTTTTCCCTTTATTGGTTCTACATATATTCTTCCTTCTGTGGGATCTAACGGTGCAGTGACCTTCAAGTATTCTACTTCAAATGCCATCTATATCTTCTTTAAATCAATGATAGTCTGATTATCAAAGGCCCAATCAAGTCCCAGTAGCACTGGATAATGGGTACTACCATTCTCTATCTCGATCACTTCAAAATATTCTATGTTACGCACTCCATCAATACTAACACTTACCCTAGTCAATTTTCCAATTGGAACAATCTTATGTTGATTTTCTAACCTCAACTAAATAGGTGACCAGATCAATTTCAGCTTGCCCATTCATCCTTTTCTTGCAGTGCACCTGGTTAAATGCTCATTGTGCGATCGGTATCTCTTTTTCTTGCGCGCAATGGTCAATCATTCCATGCAACATACTCAAAGTAGACTCGTGTTACCTTCCTAACCCACTAGTGGATCATATTCCCTTGATCCATCACATTATATCGAGTTCTTGTTCCTCTGTGTGTAACTGCTACTATTCTCATTTGATCATCGCACACTTCTACTGCTATAATTTGTACATTCTAGATTCTTTTCTCTTGCCACTTCATGATCAGTTGTGGAAAATCCTTCATCACATGATCTAGTTGTCTGCAATATGTGCATGTTGTGCAAGAATTTGTACAATCTCATGATAGATGCTTAGGATGGTTATAGTTATAACATATAATTGTTCCTTTTCCTCTCCCAAATCCTCCTATTCCACAGCCTATGAATCCTCCTCTTCCTCCTTGATTATAACCTATTGGAGTATTATACTGTGGAACTCCTCCTTCTAATTCTTCTCCTTGGACTTTGTATGCATATGCAATGTGTTCCCTCATCAGATCAAATGTGCGACAATCATTCTCGTCATGTCCCACAAACTTATAAAAATTACAAAACAATGTTATGGCAGTGATCTAATATTTATACATTAATGGACAAGTAGTAGGGTCATGAGTCATCATCTTGCAAATCTCACACCATACCCCTAATGGATTCAGATCTCTTGTAGCCAAATACTGTTGAAAATTTGGACACATGTTCTTATGATGACCTTTTTTTTCATGTAGTACACAATACTTCTTTGTGCTTTTATTTCCCTTCATTGAGCTCTCGCAACTGGATAGTCAGTGTTGCTAACTGTAACTAAACTTGAGCTATCCTTGCGCCATTTTATCCTACAGGGGATGCTTCTAATTTCATAGTGATTTCTATGGCTTCTTACTGTGACGTAATATTTTGTTGTGTCAAAGGGTAGCGTATATGTGGCAACAATCCTACAAAAAACCACTCCCTATGTTGCTAATCTATAATCTGGAATTTCAATCGATCCTTCAATATCTTGAATCTTTGATCATAATCCTACATCGATTCAATCACTCTCTGTTTGATGTCCTTCATCTCTATAATGCATTGCAACTTAGATTTAGGCTTTTGGAACTCTTTCAATAGAGCTTGTCTTACATCTACCAATGTTTTGACTTGTCCCGCATGTATAGTAGTTTGATATTTCATATACCATAGTAATGCACGGTCTCTAAATTTCATTTCCAAATGTGCAATCTCTGCATCATCATCTTGGATGTTTTTCACAATCCATTTTGTTTCACAAATAAACAAATGTTGTTCTAGATCTTCTGAACCTACTCCCTAGAAGATAGGCATTCTCAAAGTGGGATCTACTCCTACCATTATGTTTTGCATGGTATTCCTCTTCGGTAATACTATTTGAATCTAGGTTATTGTATTACTTCCACTATTTTGACTACTATCCTTACTTTCTTTACTAACAACAATTGACAAAATTTCAGATCTTACCTCAGAACTTGAATATGCACACGGGGTTGTGGGTTCGATGCAGAGTCTGATTTGAGTGGGATGCAACAAATATTCTTCTAACAGATTGAGATGACGATATTTCCCTTCTGAGCGAAAAAATTCTTTGATATGGGGTATTACACTAGTGTCTCTTTCCTCAATCTCATTGTGTTTCTCTTCTCTATTAGCCACAATCCTCTTCCTACTATGTATAACTCTCTTTCCATTGTCCAATACTCCAATTTCATCATCCATCACACATTATTCTTCTCTCGTCATCCTCAGCCTATTCGTTCTTCATTTGATCTTTCCTAAAACACTCATACTATACCTTGGTCATCCCCCAGTCCCCCTATGTGCACGAAGGTGCTTATTTTTTAGGGAATTCATATTCCATCTTCATAACCCCCTTATCACACAACAACATCTTAATCCAAGTGGACAATGAATTCAAGTATCTTTCGTGCAGACCCTTAAAGAACTATGTCTCAACAGTACTATATGACTAAGTACAATCTATATCAAACTCGATAAGATAACCTCCCTTATCCAACTAGAAATCAAGTGCACACAAGATCTTATTACTTATTGTATTCAATTCCTGAATCAACTCAAGGGTCCACCTCCTCGAAACCATAGTGAGAAATGTTTCATTTTGTTCTACTAATCTATGTATCCACTCCAAAAAAATATTCATGAAGTCAGCAAAGAAAATTTCATGCAAATCTGTAAACACATACCTCTGTAGTCATTTATTTGTGTTGATTTGTGGGTTCTTATTATGATCTACTGCAAACTCAATCTCCTTCATGTCTAACCATTGTCCAATATCTTCCTTAGTCGACCTCCACATTCCCCTGAGTCGCAGATCTTGGTCCTAGCAACAGAACCATTTTTTGGCTCATATTGGATAGACCCGTGGTTCAACATTAATTCACCAACAAAACCCTAAAGATATCGGCCCTTTCGGCATCACCTGCAAGCAGGTGAAGTCTCACCCGATGTATCAATGGGGACTGCAAGAACTAGGTTTATGCAGCCATGAAGAAAAGTGAGTCATTCATTATCACCATTTTACTTAACATTCATTCATTATACCATTCATCATGTCCGTAGAAACATCAAAGAAAATAACATAATCATATTAACCATACATTCATTAAGTGCGAATAATAACCAAAATAGTAAAAAAACACATCACAACATCACACAAAGACAAAATATTTAACATGGTTCACCCCAAAATGGGGCTACGCCCACAAAAGGCTTCTTATATTATCATTTAGTTTCATCCCTTACAAAGGTGTGCATTGTGCTCATATATGATATCTTAGTTCTACCCAACATTCCCTTTTTCATTTGTGCATACAGTGCACACTTCGCTCTTCAGTCACTCACTACAGAACTTGACTCATGCATAGCTCTCCCAACTTCAAGCTCCTAAGAAATTCTAGATACCTAAAAAACCCATTACATAATTATACTTATACACTAGGGCTTAGCCCGTTACAATGTGGACAAAAATTTCTAACTACTTCTAACTAACTTTGTTTCTTCTGCACGTGTTTCTCCTTAGTCAATTTTTCACGTGGTTTTCTCTTGCATGATTCCCAAAAATGGTCCCAAAATTTCCTACTCCAACAATTAGTCATCATCCATCGGTCGTTCCTATTGAATGATTAAACACTCCTCCATTTCAGTTGACCTGACCATCATTTATCGGAAATTTATGTAGGCTGACGTGGAAATTGGTGACATGGAATGACACTTGGATGTTGATGTGGCATGACACATAGAATCTAACATGGAATTATGGATGATGTGACATGACACATGGATGTTGAAATGGCATGACACATGGATGTTGAAATGGCATGACACGTGGATGTTTATGTGTCATGACATGTCATCACCCTCTTTCCTTCATCGGCCATCAGCCGTTTCTCTCAACTCGTCACTTAACCAATCCGTCCAACCCCTAACCATCGATCCATCAGCCATCGACGCTTTCTCTTTATTGACTAAAATCATTCTCCTAATGTTTTCCAACTCGACCATCATCCCATTGGCCCATAGGCCATTTCTCTTGGATGAGTAAAATACTTCATCCAATTCCAACCGACCCGACCATCATCCCATCATCTTGTCATCCATTTCCCTTGGGAGACTAAAATACTTCACCCAATTCCATCAAACCCGACTGTCGTCCCATCGGCCCATCGACCATTTCCCTGGACCAACTCTAACACTTAGAAATGTTTCAATCAATTCCTAATGAATCTAGGTCATTGATCTCCAAGATAAGAGGATCTTTACCATCAATTAGCACCAACCTCTTAAAGATTGAAATGAATCTAGGCTATTGATCTATCTCTTTTTTCCAACTGCTGAAAATGAATCTCATTCGTCGATCTGGTAACTTTGTCAAACCATTGAAAACATTATAATTTTTCAATTTTTCAAGGATGAATCTAAGTTGTTGATCTCTAGATTGAATACAATCTCAGTCGTCAACTTATCAAACTCTTCCCATCTCTACAGTGGCCATTAAAACTCAAATTTTCAACCTTGTAGGTCGAATCTAACTTTGCAACTCTACGGATCGACTCCATTAAACTTATTAGATAGTATTGAATAATTTAAACTTAGATATACTCATTAATTTGGGGAATTTCTCTAGAATTGTTTTCTCTAAATTCGCTCAAACCAAAGTCTACAACAGGGAATTTTCCCAATTTGCACTCATTTCAGCTCATACTAGTCTCGTGTTTGAACCAGAAGCTTTGATAACACTTTGTAACGTACCCAGCCACCAATATGGGCCATGCTACCTCAAAACACTCTCCAAGAACACTCTGAAACCAACTTGAACATACTCAATATAGAAAATACCAAAGCTATTTGTTTGGATACTAATCTGAAATATACCCATTGCCTGAGTACTTCAAGATTCATCCTCTTAGATTAATTACAATTTTTTGTTCCATTGTTTAAAACACAGAACCATGGATTCAACACATGCAATGAAAAAGAATATGCTAAACCATCCAAGAAAGGAATAGTGTGTCAAGAACAACAAATAACCAGCAAGCATGCACACAGAAATACATCTCAAAGATAAATAAATACACAACGGAATACACATTATACAAAAAACATAAAGAGCACTTATCTTTTCAAGTAAACATCCACTAATTGTTTGCAGGCCAAGGAATTCCCTCCCAAACATAGACATTGTTATTCATTCACTCTCAACACTAATGTTGCCCATGATTCAGGGTTATGAATCCATAAGGACAAGTCCTAGGAAAAATCTAAAAACACACCAATTAGCTAACAAGCTCTCATGTTTTCCCACCCACACAGAAATCCTAATTTTCAACTCTCTTCCCCTTCATCCTTCACAACCCAAAGAAATGAACCCATTTCTATGCCCTGCAGTCTCTCGGGATGCTCCATTTATCTCCAGGACTTCAATGCTACTGGTCAGGAAATATCCATGTTGGAAACTCCAAGGATTCTTAGTTGTGAACAGTTCTTTCAGAATTAGCATTAATATCATGCACACAGGAATCCATTCCCTCCTATAATGATTAGTAATTCCTCACAACCATCTAGCGATGACTCTCTACCTTCAGCCATTCATTTTTATGCCCATACCAAGAGCACATGAATGATCAAGGATGAGGAAGATGAGTGATTGAATTACAATGAAATGAAGAACCCAAAATGAAAGAGTTTAAGAGTGATTAACCCCCAAATATCCCAAAGAGGGGTTTATATATTTACTTGGAAATGAATAACCATGTGACCTTCCCCCCAAGAAGCTCATGTAACCACTTTTTTCAATTAAAACCAAGATGAGTAAGTAAAATATAATAAAAAGTCTTAGCCCCTTTCCCCACTCTTTTGTGGAATCATAGCCCCCTATAACTCTTTTCCTTGTCCTTCTTGCAGACAACGATGTATATTATTATTAATATTTATAGAAGTATTAAATTTTCTAAGCACTTCGGCCCCTTTCCAACTTTACCAACTCACCATCCTAAGTCACAATTTCATAATACAGTATAGTTCATACAGATCAAAATCGGGGGTGTTACAAGGCTTGGGACAACTTATAGATCTTCTAGAAACCACTAGATACTAGAATTTTGTGAGTTCCTAGGCCCTTTCCACGAAGATACAATTCATCCCTCTCTTATCTTCTTGTAACTCCCCGAATCTAGAAGTTATAGGGTCATCACCTATTGAACTACTAGTGTCATGTGATGATAATCACTTGTTGTCCACTATGTGTCTAGCGATGATATCCAAAAAGGACTCAAATCTTAGGAAAAACATGCATTTTGGCTTACAACCTCTTCTAAATTCCCTTCTGGGATGTAGGGCGGAAATTAAGGCTACAACACTTTTAAATTGAAAGCTGAGAAGTATCGATCATAAGATATAGCCCCCTAAAAGTGAAAAGGGGTAATCAAAATGTCTATAAGAAGAGTCAAAAGACTCGATCATCAACTTAAAAGAAAAAACTCTCAAGTGGGCCCTGATCTCTCTCTCAAAACATCAAATCCAAATCACTTGTAACCATCCACTATATACATTTCTCCTCATAAACATGGTTGAAACTATGTATGAACACATTAATAAGACTACTCCAATAGCTTGGCTTCTAAACTCCAATGCCAATTCCCTAACCATTAAAAATGAATATGGTTCTGATGAATTTTATTTCTCTTCTGACACCTTTCTATGAGGTAATCGGTCTTCCCAAAAAAAACTGCATGAGTGAAGGTCAAAACAGTTTGACTCACCATGGCCAAACAAATGCCAATGATTGCAATGTATGGGTTCTTTCTGATCATCACAATCATACAAATCTACAATACATGTAGTAACATCATCATCCTTGGAAACTACATAATCATCTTGATCATTAACATCCACATCATCATCATCATCATCATCATCATCATCATCTCTAATTGTAGAAACATCATGTACCTATTCCTTAACATCATCTGAAAAACCACCACTCAC
Source organism: Picea sitchensis (assembly GCA_010110895.2). Lineage (NCBI taxonomy): Eukaryota > Viridiplantae > Streptophyta > Pinopsida > Pinales > Pinaceae > Picea > Picea sitchensis. The sequence continues at coordinate 74,943 of SNQJ01S0042225.1, read as the reverse complement.
AAATGTAATAGGTGTGCAATAATTAGGAATGAGAAAAAGGTTGTCAGCATCCTTTTTGTATCATAATCCATATCGATTTTGTTTTAATTGTAGTTCTTCCCATGGACAAACAATTTTGATTACTTCCTCACATTTATCTGCATCTTTTTCTATCATAGGGACTTCATACAAGTCATCTTCATGTTTATGAGTGTCAATATATATCATCTGAGTTCCCTCATTGAAGTCATTTTCATCCTCAATGTCATTTTGTTCATCAATATGTAATCTAAACAATGGATTATGTTGAATAAGTTTGAAATCAGAATTTTGATGCCAAAGGAGACTCAATTCATCATATAACAAAAAAAAATTAAGCTTAAACATATCAATATTCCCATTCATGACTTGTAAGCAGTTGAGCATTGTAGTGAGAGTGATTTTGTTCATTAAAATTGTAGATTAAAAAGTTGAGTTGATTAATGTATGCAATAAAGTAAACACTTGTTCAATCTGAGCCATTATGAAGAGTTGTAAGACTCAAAAAAATGTGAAGACCTCTTTTAGAACACCTTAAAACTATGTAGGTGACCTCTTTGAGAACCCCCTTATTCCATTTAAGGCGGGTTGTACAAAAACATGAGTCAAAAAAGGTTGCTTACAACTTCAAAAATTTACTTCAACAAAGAACTCAAAAGACTTATTACAAATGCAAGAGATTTGTTGTATAATAGAATTAGGGAAGTTGATCAAACATCAAGTTGAAATGATTTATCTTGTTGTTGTTCCCAAAAAGAATCTTTTTATTCGTGCCAATGTTGTCACCAATTGGCCCGCACGGGTGTAGACGGATTGGCAAGTGCCGTGTAAATGGAAGGAAATTTGTAAAATGAGGTCTCATGTTCGATTCTCACCCGGATTTACTCGTGTGCCATTCTTGCGGGCTAGGTGGTTGCACCTGGGGTTATAGTGGTAGTTGACAGGTATCGACCTCGTGTCACATGAGTACAAGAACTGCCCATTGCCGATTCCCCCAGTACAAAAAAAAAATGTTGTCACCAATTGGAATTGTCCTTCAATGATTAGAGTGCTTATGTATTTTGTATTTGTAGCCTTCTTTGTATGAGTGGATCTGTTTTATTGTCACAGTTGCATGAGTGCCAAAAAATGAAATATAACCAATAGTGACTAAAGCGCACACAAAGATAGTAGGACCCTCTATTCAATTTCGGGTAGTTCTAGGAAGCAAAGACAAATATGAAATTTTATTATGTAAGATTTAGATACGAGAAAACATGTTTACTTACATTGTTTTCGATAATATTTTCCCTTCCTCACTCCAAACTACAACGCTACTAGTGAGTGGTATAAATACTAAAACACAACCACTCTCATTGATTGCAGTGTCCATATAAAATTCCAGGCTTCTCAATTCGTGCTACGCCTATGTGGACTATCTTTACTTAGAGAGTTTTAATAAATGAGCATTACTGAACTTGCTTACAAAAACATCCCAATAAGACTCGACCTTCTTCCACACCTCTGCTAAAAGGTGTGGAAGAAGGTTCAATCAAATTAAGCATCAATCATGCACAAGTCATTTGCACACTAAGTGGCTGCAAAAATGTATATAATTTGAGATAACTAGTTAATAGAAAGCTTCATGTGAACATGATGAATAAGCTCTGCAAGAAAGATATATGTCAATGGCTTTAATGTTTCAAATCAATCTCGACCAATCCTCTAATGAAGTGTCAATCAAAACTGAATCTGGAAAAGTAACAAGCAAATTTACTATGCTCTTTGATATATTTTTCTCATGTGATAGGATAGAATTAGCAAAGATCTGCAGTAAATATATTAAAAAAGAAATGGTCTTCACCTGTGCATTCCTTCCCCACGATGGTCACACCTGCTAGGTATCAAAGTTGAGATAAAATCCCGAGTCTCCATATTATAGTAGACAACTTCAATGAACTTTTGGGGAACTTCTTATATATTCAATTCTTATATATATATATATATATATATATATATATATATATATATATATACAATTGTTATGAAATACTCGGCACCACCAGCATAAACAAAGGGTGCAACTTCATTTAAATTGTATGTGTGTGTTTAATGAAAATGGGGAAAGTTGGTGGGAAGTCACTGAATTAATCGTAATCGAAACAGTGCATTCATCATTGTTCACTTTCTCTGAAATTTCTTTGGTACCCAGTATTTTAGAGCTTCCAGGAACATAGTTTTCTAAATTTCTGGATATGCTTTGCAATTCAGCAGAGCCCGTGTTGAGCTACCCAGAAGAATGTTGTCAGGGACTTGATCACACTCTCAACTGAATTCTTCGAACTCAGCCTCAAGTTGTTTCTCCTATTACATTTCTATAATGAGCCTAACTTCACCTACATTCTTGAATTGTTGAGATATGTTAAATATCACTGCTCCAACCACTTTGAGTTGATGCACTCGAACTAGTGATCAATTTTCATGATGTATACCCCCATCATCGACGAACATCGTTCACCATTACTTTCTCTATGTATGAGCTTGCGAATTTCTTTCACTTTCATGGGTCTCTCTCTTTTGTGCATGGAAAACGAGCACCCTCGACCTTCCAATTTCCTCCACATCTCGTCCTTTATATGTGTGCAAAGCACCCTCGATGGAAGACTTCAACTTTGGCTTCTTTGACCACCAACCTCAAGCTCTGAGAGACCTTCTTCACCCTTGATGAATTCTCAAGGCCATCAGATCATAAACATTCTCTAATACCACATGATAAAAAATACAGAGCAAGAATGATAAATCAAAAAAATCAAGAATAGAAACATGGTTGAAAAGGCACAAAGCCAAATCACTTCATGTGTACATACAGCCTGAGTGGGCCTAATGGTTAAGAACATGTGTTTCCTCTTAAGAGGTCACAGGTTCAAATCCAGAGGGGGGTAGGGTATGTATACCTTCGTAGACTTTACCAGTCAAATCGTTGGGCGGAGGGGGGTCCCTTGTCCCACAAACAAGGGGGTCTCATACACCAATTTGGTGTTGCTGGCTTGGCCGTGACCTTAAAAATAGATTATTATTATTATTATTATTAATGGTACAATGTACATTAATAATACATCTCAATATAATGACCTCACAACTGTATCATAAATAATTGGTTGTTAATATCTATTTAGTACTTATGAGTATTTCTAACACTTTTCTCTATTCCTTTTGTCTTGTTGTTGTAGTACTATTCACCCACTGCTACTATAGCTTGATCTAATTCTACCACTTGTGAGGAAAAGGAAAAATTATTCAGTATAGCCATTAGAGGGGTACATTCTTGAGGGGGTATGTCAAATATACCCACACATGAGCTTATTGAACCATTGTTGGCCTCATCTAGCTTCCTTTTCTTTTTTGTTTCTACTTCTTCATCTGCTTTCTTTCTTGCCTCGGCCTCAACATCCTTTTTCTTTTCTTCCTCCTCTTTCTTTCTCTTTTGTTCTACTTTAGTAATCGACCTCTATCTCTCTTATTCTTTTTTGTCATTATTCTTTTGTTCTATATCTTGTTTTTCATTTGCTTCTTTTTCAATCTTTTTCTTCTTTTCTTCAACAATTTTCTATAAGGCTTCATCCATCTTCTTCTTCTCATTCAATTTAGGATTTTTCTTGTCATCATATTTATTTTTTCCTTTGACTTCTTCATCTTGGCCCTTTTTCTTCTCCTTTTCTATATTTTTTTGTTTCCTTTGGTATTCTACTTCTTCCTCCAAGGCCTTATGGTATCTTTCTTTAGCTTTTCTCTTTCTTCTTGTTCCTTTGCTTCTAGCTTTTCTTGGTATTTCTCTAGAAGCAATAGGAATTGTTCCTCGACTATCTTTATTTTTTCCTCTTATTCCCTTTGAAGTTTCTCCTTATTTGTCTCATCTACCAACCTATTTATTACATCTTCAAATAAGAACACCCCATTGAAGATTCCCTCTCCATAGTTCACTTCATGAATAATAGGGTGAGTTAGTCTGAGAGTTTTGACATGAACATTTGCTATGTATTTTGGATCGTGCCCTTTAGGTTCCCCTGTACATAGGAATATATCCTATAGGGATTCATCCTCCCTTCTAGCATGAGGACTATTATGTTAGCACATAAAATTGTAGGGGGTCAAAAAACACTTTGGTTTTGTTTTATTTGAAATCATAGGGTTTTATAAGTCTTAGATTTTGGGTTTTTTTGGTCAAATGTTTGGTTTTTATAAGAAAAGTATTGTTTTATCTTTGGTTTAGAGTCTTTATGTCATGAGACTATTCATCATGATAAGGATAATGGTCCTTATGAGTCACACTCTTTGTCCTAAACATCATCACCATTACATGTCGTGCATCCAAGTTGTACACAGGTTTTCTTTGGGTCACTTTTGAATTGTTTAGATGTCAAGTCAAAAGTCAGGTGTAATTGCTACCAACTCACCTAAAATTTTGCAGCGTACCTTTGAGTACCTCATGCACTCATCCTTTATTATTGATACTTGGGAATGTTTCAAAGGGATTTTGTAGTTTTCAGCACTTTCATTTAATTATATTTTCAAGGATTGTGTCACAGAAATTTCTAATAGTTTCATTGAAGCACACTATTTGATTTTGAACTTGGCGCTGCAAATTGGCGCTACATACTGGTTGAAGAAGATCGTCGAGTTTGGATGAATTTCAAGTAGATCAACTTAGTTCCACAAGGACCAGCATCAAACCCAGGTGTATCAGGTACTCCTTGACGGTCTCCATGTTGTCCAAAGGTTGAAAGAGGAGTTTATGTTGCTTAATTTACTGGCACTGCGAACTGTTCAAGCTCATTTGTTGTCAACTCTCAAATCCATTTCTATGGCACTTTAAACTCTGCCCACCAGTCCATATTGTTATATTAACCACACCTAATATTTTCCTATGCAAATAATCCACATGTCCCACTGATACCTCATCATTGCAAATTGCTTGATTTGACTCTGCATCACTAGTGCACGCTGCGAACTAGGCATTGTGAATCCTTTGTTTCCAGAATTGTTGAAACCCTCATCTTCTACATCGATTTGAAGCTCAATCTTAAAAAATTGAATGAGACTCCTATAAAACATGAGGAATATGGTTAATCATTTGTATAACTAAGCTTAAATTGCATACCATATTGGCACTACAAATTGATACTAGTGCTGCTAAAACCCTGTCTTAGTAAAGAAATCTCACTTGCTTTCATTTTACTACAAATCTCAGTGGTTGTTCCTTTACTCCTTCCTTTTTGAAATGTGATCTATTTCTCACCATTGTTGTGTATAAGATTTTGACAAGGTGAACTCCAAGAAAACAACTCTTTCATTAAACCCTAAAATTCATGTTTACCCTGTTTTCACACACCAATTGTCATAACAAACTACATAAAGTATTCTTCAAATAGGGATTATGGATAGTCAGCAAAACAAGAAGACTCATAAGGGAGGGGAGATTGTGAGGATTGAACCATATTATATGCATCTCATTAAATCTGAGCCATTGTTCAGGGAATCGTTTCATAGGGCAGGTTGTCTAAATTTTTGTCAAAAGACGTAGATAGGAAATCCAAAATTGGCCAAAGAGTTTGCATTAAATTTTAATGGGACTAAAACTAAAGTAGGGATGATAGATTTTGAGGTTTTAGAGCATTCCATCTATGTTGCAACAAAGATACCTAACTGTGGGAAGAAATGGTTTAAATCCATGTCATTAAACTCTTTCTTCTCAAAGGAATTCCTTAAGACACAATATTAGGAGAACAACTTGTCCAAAATGAGTACCTAGAATTCACATGCTTGAATGTTTTGACAATATGCTTAGGGTTATCCAGAGATACTTCACATGTGAGGGGGGTTTAATATGGTATACCAATACCACATCAGGTTAATGTTACACTTCATAGGAAAATTATCCATGAACCTTCCATTCTATCTTTTTAGAAGCATTGGTAAGATGTCAGACAGAGTCCAAGCTAAGTCAAAGAAGGTAAATACCAGTGTCTTTCACTCTGTTCTTATCAATATTTTAGTAGTGGAAGAGTTAAGGAAAAATAACACTGATTGGGAAACTTTCCTAAATTCATCACATTTTCAGTTAGATATTGCTCCCAGTCCACAATCCAAGAGACAAAGTTCTACTCATGTTGAGAGGATTGTGCATTCAGAGGCCATCAAGATGAAAAGGGTGACTAGGAGTGATAAAATTGTCATATCTACTAATGAAGAAAAAACAGGTGGTCCTTCACAACCTCCAGATAGAGAAACTTCACCTACGGAAGATCCTATTCCCATGGATATTTTCAAGAAAACCAAGAGGATTGAAAGGAAAGAAGCTTGATTTTCCCCCACCCATTGTTGCAGACAAGGTTAAACCTAGAAGACCTTTTACTAGAGCAGCAGCCAAACAACATGTCCTTGTGAAGGATGATAGAGAAGAGACTTCATCCCAGCAAAAAGGAAAATCTCAATCTTCTAAGCAAACTATAGAAGTTATTGACATCACTACTCCTCAGCATGAAAGCAACCCTACCTTCAAAATGCTCAAGAGGCAGCTCAAGGAAGCAAGAGTTGAAACTGATAAGTTGAAGAAGGAAGACTTGGGTTCCAGGATGAAGTTTAAGGATATTTTGGGAATTTTTGAAGATACTGTTGATAAGTCACGGTTCTTGGCTAAAATATTTTTACCCCTTCACAGGAAGCTCAAGAATCTCTACAGGTGGAACATAACCCATCAAGCTTAAATCAAAAAATTGAAGGCAGAGTTACAGCCTTTCGAAGAAGAATTGGAAAAGAGAAAATTAGACATGTTGGCCAAGGTGGCTACTAGAATAAGATCCATAAAAAAAATATAAATACATTGATCTTCCAAAACCAGCATTAATTTTGGTCAAAGTTTATGTTATATGCATTTACAACATTTTGGTGATGGTTACAAGTTTTGAACTATAACTAGCAGTTTTGGTGTTTTTCCTCCAATTATATATCAAGATAATGAAGTTTTGTTGCATGTATAGACTCCTGATATAAGTTTTGAGATGTTGACTCTTTGGAAAAAGTGAAACAGGCTGCTAAAGGAAAGTTTGTAGCACCTGGAATCATTGGAATTGTGAACTGGTTGTTTCGGGACAATTTGCAGTGTTGCACTGCAAACTCAATTTTTTGAAGATTTTGGAGGCAAAAGGAGTTTCCAACTGTCAAGATGGATTCATACCATCACTCAGAGGATCGGTTTCACTTTGGGAGGCCACCTACCTCAAGAATATGCACTCTTATTGACACATCATCGAGTTATTAAAGAGTGTTGCATATGTTTAAAATAAAAGTTTTTTTATTTTTTGTTGTACACTTGTTGCCACGCTTCCCTTAGGCATGGGGATCCTATGAGGAAGATAAGGGGCCAATTGCAAAGCTAGAAATGATAGTTTTATCTATTTAAATGGCATTGTAAGACATAGGGTTTGAATGGTGTGACAGAAAAACTCTTATTTTGGTATTGTCTTTTGTAGCAGAGTTATCTCCTAATGTATGGACCAAATCCAAGATACTTTTAATGGTGGAAATTAGTATTACTTATCATTATCATCTTCTGTTGTCTTACTTTGATATCATTATCTGTTGAAAGATTCATCTGGTTGTTGTTTATTTATTGCAATAAAGGATTTATTGTGATATTGTATGCAAGTTTATTAGAGTGATTTTCTCTTTGATTTTAAGAGGTTCTTATTCAAAGAGATTTCTTCATATGTGTGTCAGTGTTACCTGATGTAAATGGTATGTATATCACATTTTCCTTTTTAAGTATTCCATATATCACTTTATCTTTCAAAACCTGATTTGAAGTTATTCAAGGCCTTGTTTGTTGGTGTGTATTACATAGAATTATCTCTGATTGACATCTTTAATTGAGTTTCCCATCCATTTTCCACCTTTTATAAATATTTGTCCTTTACATTATGATGGGTATTAGGCTCACACCTACAGTAGTATAGGTGTGACTTCTAGTGCTAACACATTGGATGATGTATATATCCCTATGTTCATAGGGAGTGTGGGCTAGAGTTTCTTATTATTACCTGAGAGGAACAAGGTTATCCATGTTTCTATGGTCTGGTAAGTGACCTCTCGGGCCAACAGCCTGTCAGGAACATTTTTGCGTAAGATATGTGGAGCCTCAGAAATCCCATAGATCCTAACATAAGTATAATACTTGCCTATATAACAGTCCCAAATATTATTCAGGGTTGCTAGGGCCTTCTTTGATATTCTATGTGGTGGATAATAAAAAATTATGGTGTATAAGGAAGCTAGGAAATAATCACAGATGTCATATATGTATTTATTATAATTGACATCCCATAATTATGAATAGTAGACATGCATAGTTGATTGGATAGGGTTCTAGTTCCATCCAAAAGAGGGAAAATGTGCAGTAGAATATATTACATCTATGAGGTATGCAAACATGAAGAAGCTAGGATTTTTCATACCTGGGGCTTCCTTGACATTCTAGAAAATGTTGAAAGCTATTATGTTGGCCCAATTGAAGACTTCCCCAGTCTTCACCACTATGTATTTCATTGGAAACCATTCCATCTGATAGTGAGTACATGTTTTTGTACCATACAGTCGGCATATCATAGTACTCAACATCCTGTAGGGTTTCTTGAGGTATTATGCAAGAATCAATCATTCCCCTTTCTTTACATGTATATGCTCATTTACCCACTATTTCTCCATTAATTCTTCAAAGTCTTCATTATATTCTCCAAAATTCTTCAAGAATGGCTCATTCAAAGAAACTGCAGGTTCTGGGAGGTGATATCGGAGTCTTATGTCTTATGGCTTTAAAGATGTTATCGAAAGATTTTATTTTCTTATTATTGTAGTTGTATCTTTATCAAGGTGTGTGAGGCACAATCTCATTGCATAATTATAAGGGAATAGCATTGGTTGAGTTTTTATGAGATGAATACATTTTTTCTTCATAATTTGATATGCCTCCAAGTATTCATCCTCAGGCGGGAAGTCTCCAATATCAAAAAGTGTTCTATATTTCATCATATCATGGACAATGATCCATCCCATTGAATAAATTGGTGTTTGTTTCCATGATGTCCTCTGAGCTCACGATGGGTGTCAGTACATTCACCATGGGATTTTGTCCTCTCCTGATTTGTGGTTGTGACATGATGTTGCTTCGATTTTTTGCAACAAATAAATCCCACATAATTTTTCTATATTAATAAAATAGTATAATTAATTAAAATTAATTCATATACATACATATCATTTTGTAATTCCATAGGAGTATGAGATTATCTTGAAGCTACAGTATGAAAAATACAATTATTACAAACTTTGAGAAGATGAACAAGGTGTTATTTAGGGTTAAAAAGGTTATATGGATACATGATTTACCCCAAATATTGCATAATTAATATTAAGTGTATGATATCATGTGTCTATCTCGAAAATTGCATCCTCATTAATGCTCTCGGAAGGATAGATCATCTCCAAACTCGTGTATCTGGTGCATGGTGATCGAGAGATTTGGCTTGAGAAAGTTTTGTAACAGTGCTATTGGAAGGATCTGTTAGGACATTTCAAGTGAATATTTTAACCTTGTACAATTAATTACTGCAAATAGATTCTTAATAAAAACATAAAAGATACAATAGCACAAACACATTACATATATATTTTACCCTCAAAACACGTGTTCTAGTCATGAAAAGAATATAACACATACCCAACAATCTCCCACTTGTTTTTTTCTTTTCATACAGAAGGTTATAGAGTTACATATTCAACAATCCAAGGAAGCAATGCCCATAGATCCTCTACACCAAGAGAACTTCTCAGTGCTCACATATTTTGTTAATGAATCTACAACATTCTTCAAAGTGTCCACTTTCATCAGCAATACCTTCTTTTCTTCAACCATGTCTCTCACAAATTGATATTGAACATCAATATGTTTTGTCTTTGATTGATAAGTTGGGTTCTTCGCAAGAGAGATTTCACTTTGACTATCACAATCTATCCTTACAGCTTGTTGTATCAATCCAATACATGAACACAATCTCTATAACCATACTTCTTCCTTTCTTGCATGAGTGGTTGTCATGTATTCATCTTATGTAGTTGAGAGTGCCACTATATATTGTATTTTCCTCATCCAACTGATTGCTCCTCCAAATAGGTTAAACACATACCCACTTGTACATCTTCTACGATCCATATCTCTAGCCCAATCTGCATCCACAAAGCCATGTATTTCCAACACTTTGTCCAATCTTGGTCTTCCTTGGTAGCACAATCCATAACTAGTAGTGCTACACAAATACCTAAAAACCTATTTATTGTTATTTAATGCTCCTTCCCTGGTTTTGACATATACCTCCTCAAAATTGCCACTGCATGTGCAATGTCTAGTCTAGTACAAACCATTGCATACATCAAATTACCAACTACACTAACATATGGAACACAGGCCATGTCCTCTTCATCTTCCTGTGTCTTGGGACATTGATCCATAGATAACTTCACACCTATAGGAATAGGGACCCTGACCGATTTACATTCATGCATATTAAACATCTACACTATTGTCTCGACATATTTCCTTAGATTTAACCAAATTATCATGTTTTCTTGATCTCTTTTAATTTCCATGCCCAAAATGAAATTTGCAGCATATTATTCATGTCAAAATTAGAGGAAAACTGAGTTTTCACATCCTAGATAATCTCCTTGTTGTTTCCTATCAGCGACATATCATCCACATACAAGACCAAATAAATAAGATGATCACCGATTAATTTGGAATACACATAGTAATCTACTTTTCTCCTTGTGAAGCCAAGTCCCAATATATAAGTATAAAAAAAATTATGCCATGTCCTTCATGATTGCTTTAATCCATACAGGGACTTTTTCAACCTACATACCAACTCTTTCTTTCCCTTCACCATGAAGCCTTCTCATTTCTTCATGTAGATTTATTCTTCCAGATCCCCATGTAGGAATGTTGTCTTCACATCCATTTGTTCTACTTCAAAATAATGCAGGAACAATAGATAAAATAAATCTAATAGAAGTTAACTTGGAAACAAGAGAAAAAAATTCACCAAAGTCAATTCCATGTACCTGGGAATAACCTTTTGTGACTAATCGAGCTTTGTATTTCTCCATTTTTGTTGGATCATGTTGTCATTGATGCCAATGGTTTGATTGATTGATGTCATTGATTGATGTCAAGTGATTGATTGATGTCAAAGGATTGATT